>JACXGI010004303.1:0-21598 GCA_016801175.1 Esox masquinongy
TTTTTTTTTTTAACTACAAGAGCATACAAGGAAGATAATCTATCGTCTTCACTTCGGAGAGCAGAAAAATGTGTACGGCGCCCCCTACCTGAGAAACTCATGAATGCCGGTCTCGCTGAAGGAGCCTTTGAGCAGGGCGAACTTCATCTTGCGGGCGTTGATGGCCGCCATGGCGGGGTAGCCGAACCCTCCGATGCCTAGAGACGCCTCCAGATCCATCTGAGCCCCGGCCTCAGTCCACAGCCACCTGAAGGGGGAGGGGCACATTAATTAGAGCTAATAACCTCTCATGGACGGAACACGAACATTAATGGCGGGAAGAAAACCACAGTAGAAGAAAGATGACATGCAGCAGAAGTTTTCTTATTAGAGTCAAAGGTCAGAAAGGGGGCATTTGGCCCACTGGACCTGCCCATTTCAAAAAGAGGGGTAGAGCTGTTTGGGTTCTTATCTCATCTGGGTAAACTAATCAAACTGATCCACCTACAGTCTCAGATCCAAATCTTTCACAGAGTTTGCGTGTTTGAGATCCACCACCCTGCACTGGTCTACTAATTCTATGGAGCACCAATAAAGGACGCAATCGTTTGTGGTCTGTTGATACGTCCAAACAAGGCCTTTTTTCTATATACATATACACACTGACCCCCACATCTTCTTCTTGTACTTCTCTGCCATCTTCATCATCACCTCCAGGTAGCCATTCCTGCCCGCAGCACCTGGAACAAGGCAACAGGGAGAGACAGACAGGTCAGTCCAGAACAGATCTAAAAATGGACATCTGATGAAACAGACCTCTTGATTGTTATATATATATATAAAATTAAATAAACAAATAAGGTAGCGGTGATGCTACACTGACGGCGTGTGTTATATATATATATATAATATATATATATATTTTTTTTTTTACACATTACACATTCAAAACACACCACAGGTCAATAACTACGTTTCCTGTTGACCGAAAAATTAGCCATTCGTTAAGGCCATACCTTCAGTTAAATTTCTACACTAGACAGTCAATCTGTGTCACTGTGTGTTACTGGGTAAATCACATTATTCTGAGTTACTCTGGACCCTGTCAGTTGATGCATGTAATCAAGGCTAAATTAAGACCAAACAAGGCCAGATTTTTCTCTAGGTCCTACATAGCCAGGCTGTTTTTTAGCATTAAACAAAAGCTGCTGTTACTAGAAATGTTGTAAAAATAGACTGATTCCGTTTAGCCTTACAGTTTGAAAGGTTAAAAAACAAAGAGAAACGGAAGAGTTGTCAGCGTGTTCAAAGGCAGAGCTTCCTGTCAGCCTACACTCATCCCATTCTCTCCCGCCAATGTAGGCAGAGTGCTGGGATTGACTCATCCTACACTCATCCCATTCTCTCCCGCCAATGTAGGCAGGGTGCTGGGATTGACTCATCCTACACTCATCCCATTCTCTCCCGCCAATGTAGGCAGAGTGCTGGGATTGACTCATCCTACACTCATCCCATTCTCTCCCGCCAATGTAGGCAGGGTGCTGGGATTGACTCAGCCTACACTCATCCCATTCTCTCCCGCCAATGTAGGCAGGGTGCTGGGATTGACACATCCTACACTCATCCCATTCTCTCCCGCCAATGTAGGCAGGGTGCTGGGATTGACTCATCCTACACTCATCCCATTCTCTCCCGCCAATGGAGGCAGAGTGCTGGGATTGACTCATACTTCCCACTGCTGAACAGAACGGCAGTGTTCTGCTAAAGCTCTCGCTGACTAAATTACACCGCAATGTGCCGAGACATGGTTTTTAACCTGTATTTAAACAGGCAGCAAAATTCTGCTACTGTTTTCACCCCTTGTCAACTAGTCTTTTGACCAATCACATCGGGTCTGAAAAAATATCTGATGTGAAAAGACCGGACGTGATAGGTGGAAAGAATAATTGGGCAGAAATGGTCTCTGTGTGTATGTGTTTATAGAAGTGCCACATTCAATAGCCTGACAATATAAACAACATTAGGGGACTACGGAGTCACAATCCTATAATGAAAGTGTAAACTGGTCCAAACTGTCATTGAGAATTTATTTTTTGACCAAAAGGAAAATCCTAACCTGTGTCCAGGATGTGGGGCAGCACCGCAATGACACAGAGCTGGTATTCCTCACAGGTCTTCTTCAGGACATCTTCATTCAGGATCTGAGAGACACACGCATTAACAACTTAACAGCCCGTTTGTCAGCCGGAAAGAATTTAAAACTACATATCAAACTATATAAATGCAGTTTTTATCCTCTTACAAACGCATACAGGGGAACCCACCTCATATATCGCTGGGGGAGGGGCATTGTCAGAGAAAAGGTCCAGAGCATGGGCGATGATGTCACTTCTGGTCCTCCCCCCTTGGTAGTCCTCAGGTTCCTCCCCCTTTTTAAAGATCTTAATGGTGGGGAATCCACGGATCTGTGGATACGAACAGGACAAGAGTCAGTCCCGGGTCACACAGAGTCCGACTGGAATAATCTGCTCTATTGTTAACATTTCTATATCCAATCTCAGAAGAGTATATCATATATAAAATACATAGCGTCTTCATCTCAATGTTCTGCTGTTAACAAGCAGTCTCTTAAGGTTAAATTCCCCTCATTAATGAAATCAAGGAGAACAGCGGATTTTACCCTGACAAATTGCAGGGTTAACCAATCCTCCAATCACAATGATTACAAACAAATTAAACTGTATTTTTCCCTGTCTGCTAAGCAAACAAGATGTTTGACCAGACAAAGGCACTGTCTAAATGAAGAGAAAATAAATGCTGTAAAGCCGACCATAATTTATTTTAGCTTTCACCTTAAGCCTCAGTATACAACTCCTCACCTGGCCAACCAAAATTCATTTTAACCCCCCCCCCATTCTATCTACGACGCTCCCTCAGTAGTCACAGAGAAAAAACACAGATGCTACTCCCAACCACTAGCCCGACGCGGCGATGCTACACTGACGGCGTGTGTTTAACAGGCGTCGGCTACTCACGCCGTAGCGGCTGGCGAGGCCCTGGTGCACAGTGGCGTCCACGGCCCCCAGATGGACCTTGTCCTTGGTCTGCTCCTTGACAGCCGAGGCCGCCGCCGCCCATTCGGGCTCCAGGTTCTTGCAGTGGCCACACCAGGGGGCGAAGAACTCCACCAGCCACACGTCGTCACTGCCCAGGACCAGGCGGTCGAAGTTGTCGTCGGTCAGCTCCACCACGTCCTTCTTGCTGCCTCCGCCGCCGCCTCCACTCTGGAGAAGACGCCCAGGGGAAGTCTAGTTAGACGGGCCGCTCACACTTGGCTCAAAACGTTTAAAGAGAAAACGGGACTCTGACTATGGGGGACACCCGTCATGTTACAACAGTTTAAACGGTTGGGAAAATCTGGCTACATTTCAACAGCTTGTGACAAAACCGCTGCAGAAGACCTCAGCTGGATGCCCTCCTTAGAGTCATCTCTCGTCTCCTACTCAAAACTATTGGAGGAGGAGGTCATAGGGCTATCTCTGAGAAGCACAGAAGGAGACGAGACATGAAATGTTCCCCTTAGTTTTTGATGAACATGTTAAACCTGTACTTCCCAATTATACTCTTTATAAACATTTCTTCCAAAATGAACGTGGCCCGGTCCAAGGAATCAATCTCAGCGGTGGGGATTGCCAATTACAGGAGCGTTCAATAAATTCCACAGTGTTCTGGATTTACTTGATAGTTCTCAGAATTCTGCAGTCGTCGTAGTTACCTGTCGGTTGTAGTCGGAGCCACCTGACCTGCCACTCATCCTGTCCTTCACCAGGGAGCGGAGAGCACTCAGGGCCCCATCCACAATGGCCTGACTACTCCGCGCACCTTAGGGAGGGAACAGTAACAGTATTACCTCAGGTCACACTGCCAGACCAGCGACCGAGGACCAGACACCAAATGGAAATTCACCGTAGAGGGTAGAGGTCAAATCCGTGTATCGATGATTTATAACACCATCAGCGGATCTCTCTAAGCATTTGAAAATATTTTCCATTGTTCGCCTACCGAATGTTACCCTACTGACTACCGAAAATTAGATGTTCTATAAAATTGGCATCGCCTCTCAACTTCCATGTTTTTCTTGTCCCGGTCCAAAACAACTTCATGAAGAAAACACTAACAAGACGTTGGTCTGCGTTAATAAATTATCTCGGTATGACACAGCAGGCCAGCTAGCCGATGCTTTTATCCGACTGCACAGCGCGGTAAACTGCCTGCCAACCGGACGTCACGAGAGCAAAGCTCATCAACTCTGGCTTTACAATGTCATCCCCAGTCAGTCCAACACACACAGTGGGAAAATGGAGGAGTGGGCCATTTGCATCAGTCACGCCAAATCACCAAGTCCACTGCTGATGTCCAGGAAAGGCCCAGCTACTAGACATACCTTGGTAATCATCTGGCTTGTTCTTATTGGCACCAAAGATCTTGATGGTGGGGAAACCTTTGACCCCGTACTGCCCGCCCAGGGACTTGTGTTGGTCAGCGTCCACCGCGCCCACCTTAACGATGCCCTGAGGGAAGGGAGAACCGCGCGAGGTTACAGTCAATGTCACCAACATCATCATCCGTGTTGCCAAAAATAGTAATTGCATCAGTCATCAGCGCAGCCAGTAGCATGTTCATGATCTGCACTGAAAACTAGAAGGAGAAAACCACTCCCAGAACCGGGCAATGTGACGTGTTGTCAGTAAGAGGTGTACTCTTATTGTGGCTTATTGTGGATACTTTAGTAATCGGATTGTCCTGAAAACAAATGTGGGGGCTGTTTGTTGACATCATGTGCACTTTATGCAGGTCAGCTGGTGTCATTACGCTTTAATAAAACATACTGAATTAGGAATTCTCAAGCTGAAATGATATTCTCACACAGGCATACAGTTCTCCCCAAGCCTTCTCCTTGGCCTTTTGACCAAGCAGGTTAGGTCAAATCTGATGTGAACAGATCTGACATCAATAGATCTGATTGGATTGATCGAAAGAAAAGGGAAAAGATCAGAATC
The DNA here is from genome assembly GCA_016801175.1 of Esox masquinongy. Taxonomy (NCBI): domain Eukaryota; kingdom Metazoa; phylum Chordata; class Actinopteri; order Esociformes; family Esocidae; genus Esox; species Esox masquinongy. The sequence continues at coordinate 5,040 of JACXGI010004303.1, forward strand.
GGGCCCTGTGTGTAAAGGCAGCCATACCGTCATAACGCTACAGATCTGTAGCTTACCTTCAAGGCTGTAGCCGTTTTCTTCCAATCAGCTGTCAGGCTCTGGCAGTGACCACACCTGTGGAGACAAACAGTTGTAGAGGACACCAGACCTCCCACAGCCCTCATATCCATCCACACTGGCAGCACAATACCCATGCAAATAACATAATGAGGGAGTGAGCAGTTCCGGTTTTGCACGCACAACACATGGAGGTAATAGGCACGTACTCCTTCCCCTTCACAGTCCACATTCGCCCAACTCAAGAACCGGCTTTTTAGTGGGGGGGTGGGGTGTGTGGAGGTGTGGTTAAGGCACTTGACAGGCACTCGTGCGTACTTTGCCAAGCATCCGTCTACGGTTCGAGCCAGTCATCTGATAGACTCTTAGCGGGCATTGTGACATCCTTAACAAATGCACACGTTTCTCCGACAGGACGCGCACACTGGATTCATATAGTGCCGCAGCCAATTTAAACTGGAGCGTACTCAGCGCGTTAAGGCACTGTAATTAGAACACCGCCGAAATGTAACTGACACGACATCCTATTCTTCCTGACAATGTTATCGTCAAAGAATTTAGAAGCTTGCAGTGATGTTAAATACTCCAGTGCGTCCAAAGTCTAGTTGGATGTACGGCTCCTTGACAGGACATCAGAATAAGGGGAATTCAATCAACACTTACTGCGCGTTCGCAAGTTTCACTATCGAGAGCAAGCTCTCAGCGTGCCATTGGGCAGAATCAGCCACTCACCAGGGAGCATAAAACTCGATGAGCCACAGGCTGTCACTCTGAAGAACCTCCCGGTTGAAGTTGGAGGGGTTAAGTTCAACCACATCATCGCTAGCAGAGTAGAAGCCCTGGCAAGCCAAGATCAGGGAACACCCAAACACACCTGGCGAAAGAGATGACGAGCAGGTGAGTGAGGAGTGTGTCTGTTCAAATTGTTATATTGGTTTTGCAAACAAACACCGCAACAACACAGTACCAATGGCTACTGACAATGTGAATCCCATTCCTATTGATAATGGGCCAACCTGGTCTCTTGAAAAGATGCATATACCAGTGAATTGTTAGCTAATAACACATTTGAAATTACACAGGGAATATTCTGGCCAAGTTAACTTAAACTCAGTGAATAGTAAAGAGTGTTGTTAAGTGAGATTGTCTAGGAATAGGCAAGAGTTCAGTAGAAACAAAATAGTTTAGTGCGAACATAAGTCTTTGGTATAAATGCACATCTTCAGATCATAATTCAGCTATCGACATCAGGCTTGAAGTCAGTGCTTTAAGCCATCTTGTTGTTGCCATTTATTGTATATAGCCTAGGCCACAAACAATAATACTACCGTTACATTAGGTAGATACCCAGCTACATTGACTTAAAATGCAATCTTATTCAGCATTATCCAGACGAACTGCTTTAGCAATTGTACTGTGGAGTAGCTCGTTTCTGAAAACGAAGCTAGTAGTTAGCGACAGTAAACGTCAGTTTACGTAGGTTAGTAACTACAGATTAGGCTTCAGCAATCATGCACACATCCTGACCGAGCTTTGTTCTCGTTCACAATGTCATTCATTCATAATAAACACTCGCTGTTTAGACTTTCTTACCAAGTAAAAGGGGTCCCATGGTTTAAACAATTCTCTCCGAACCTCTTCAACGTCTTGTCCAGAACAGCAGTGGTACACTTGTAACAGAGGACCAGTCTGCTACAAAACGAGAGGGCGACCAAAAATCTTACCGTGGCCCCCTCTGATTGGTTCTCTGTCGGCCGTGTCGAACCACGTCCAATCAGAACTCGCCGTGTAGTTTCCCCAACCTGAACAGGGCGGCGTGTAAAAGAAACAGAGGAAGATGTGTATCCACAGAGCCAAGACAGCTTATCTACAGTTCACGTTTTTTTTATAATCACAAGGAAGCTCATTTATTTTAATACCGTATATTAAAAACTGAAGCATGTTTTTCCCATGCGATTTCTTACAACAATTTTGCTTCTTTTGTTTCATTACAATATGACTGCATGTGGAATTATTACATAACAACTTCAAGAAATGCCATAGAAGTTGTGCAAAAGCTCCATTGGTCCCTATACATGTAACCGACCCATTTGTATATAACAACCCGATGGCATATCTAGATGAGCCAACGTTTGGCATTTCATGCTACAGCAGGTTGGACTTATGTTTGCTTCTTGAGTATAGGCCTATGTCAAAACTTGGTTCAATAAACCGCTTCATGAGAGTCGTGAATCACTATGAACTGTCGCTAGATGGAGACAGACTTCTATACTGCTGTATATGCCACTATGCGCAATTACCCACACTTGTTAACCAGACATCATGCCAAAATAGGACAATTGTCTATTCATTTTTTTTTTCATTTTGACGTCCTGTATTATTCGTTGACATCTATTAACCTGGCATGAGCCAGTTTGCTGACTAATTTGCTTGTTGTTCTAATGTTAGCCTAAGCTATCTTAATCACGAAATATCCATTGTTTCGGGCTGGTACCAGCTGGGGACAATGTTTTCTTTTCTTCCATGTTCTTTTGATGTAGGCTTATGTCAAGTTGCAAACAACATAACCTTACCAACCAACCCAACTTCCTGACTAACAGTGTCGTTTCTTTAACATTAAATATAATGTATTAGCCTATTCAGCTCTCCTCCCATTCCAACGTCCCCCAAACACTCCATTCCCCCGCCCCCGACATCCCTGTTCGCTCTTCGCTCAAAGTTACTTCTCTATTCATTAGCAGCCTCACGAATCTGAGGGGTATTTGCTGTGAAGCGTAGGTTATTGAGCGAGACTGCCGTGCGCACTCATGCAACATAGTCCAACCTTCAAAAGTGTGCGCAGACCCACTCTCATTTTATAGCTAGTGACAGGCTGGTCGGAGAAAAGAAACACGTTAATTCGTTATTGCTTGCTATAGCCTAGTTCTAACTAAAGACAGGGGATTTGTTTTTTGGTATCCAGTTTCAAATGAAGTTCAGCTTATTCGAGCATATCAAGAATTTCTAAGATCTGACAACTTTTCATTCCCTTCAATGTAAAGTTTTTTTACGCACGCAGATTCCACATAGAAAAATATAAGATCGGAAATAGCTACAGAGTATTAAGTCGATATTTGACTGGTTTAATAATTCAAATGTCAAATGTAATTGTTCAAGTCATTTTTGAGTAAAACGGCTTACACGGACAATGTGGGGAATACCGAGGACACGATACGCTGACTGCAATGGGTCGGAGACCAGTGGGGAGACCGAGATTGTCCTGAACATCGGTGGGGTAAAACAGGTGTTATGTGGGGATGTGCTGAACCGTTATCCGGACACCCGTCTAGCGCAACTGGCGAACAACTCCACGGGGAGTTCGGAACACCTATCCTCGCTTTGCGACGAATACGACCCCGGCAAAGGTGAATTTTATTTCGACAGAGACCCAGGTGCGTTTAAGTGTATACTTGAACTGTACTACTACGGAGAGATACACATTAAACGAGGCATTTGTCCCGTTTGTTTCGTAAAGGAGATGGAGTTCTGGAACATCGACACGTATTTCCTGGACGATTGCTGTAAATGCGAACTACAGGAGGCGCATGACGAGCTTGCAGAAATTGCCGAGAAAGTTCAAACTATTCTGGTCGACCGGGAAGAGGACCCCACTGCCAGGGGCTGGCAACGTTTCCAAATTTGCCTATGGAAGCTTATGGAAAAGCCGGAATCGTCGCTGCCTGCACGTGTCATCGTCATAATATCTTTCCTTTTCATCCTCATGTCTTCGACTGTGATGTGCGTGGGCACCATCCCTGACCTGCAGGTGGAGGACATCGAGGGCAACCGCATGGAACACCCAGTCTTGGAAGCCGTCGAGACGGTGTGCATCGGCTGGTTCACCGTTGAATACGTCCTACGCTTGCTATCGTCCCCGAATAAAGTTAAATTCGTCCTGTCCTTCATGAACATTATTGACTTCATGGCCATCATGCCCTTTTACGTGGTGCTGACTTTGACGTCTCTGGGAACTGCAATGATGGAGTTGGCCAACGTGCAGCAGGCGGTTCAGGCGCTGCGCATCATGCGCATTGCGCGCATCTTCAAGCTCGCGCGCCACTCCTCCGGGCTGCAGACTCTTACCTTGGCCCTGAAGAGCAGCTTCAGCGAGTTGGGGATGCTGCTCATGTACATGGGCGTGGGCGTCTTCCTGTTCTCCGCGCTGGGCTACACCTTGGAGCGGAGCCACCCGGAGACCATGTTCACCAGCATTCCGCAGTCCTTCTGGTGGGCTGTCATCACCATGACCACCGTGGGCTATGGAGACATATACCCCAAGACCACTCTGGGTCGGTGCAACGCCGCGGTCAGCTTCCTCTGTGGTGTAATTGCCATTGCGCTGCCCATACACCCCATCATCAACAACTTCGTGATCTTCTACAATAAGCAGCAGGCGCTGGAGTCCGCGGCAAAGCACGAGATCAAGCTGTTAGCGTTGCGTTCCGAGGAAGGCGCGGAGAAGAACGCATCACGGGGGCAGCGCGGGTCGGTGCCGAACAGTGACACCCACATTCCCTTGCTGGAAGACTCCGGAGTAGGTGTTGAACCCCAATCATGGACAGAAGCTTGTGACAGCTCAAACTTTAGCCACATCAACCCAATTAACAAGTCTGGGCTTTAGTGGGCCTATATGCCCGATAACATCAACCAACCACTGCTAGCGCACAGAACCTGAAAAAGAACGCCAATATGAAAAGTATTTTTTTTTCTCCAAAATATATGTAAATGAGTTTAATTCTAATATGGTCACTTACTAAACACTTCAAGCAGATTAAATGAAGTGGGGGTATAGCATATCTGGGTGATGTAATAAAAACAATATTATAAAGGAACTGTTTAAAACGTGTAAATATAGACCAACGACGTGTCATGTAGCCTGCAAGATGGATGTCGTTACGGCTTACAGGCAAGGCTACTTGACAGTCATCTGGGATTTTGTGAGTGCCGCAAGCACCACCTTTACAACCTTTGACTGGCAGTCACGTACCGGCCTAATCACCGGAGTATTGACACCGTCGTCTTGTTGGGTCCGGTGGGACAACCGTGCAGATTGGATCACGCCACATGCGTGCAACTCGTTGCGCGTCGTGTAACAAGCTAATGAAACAACACCGCGCGTGCGCGTCCGATTTTATGTCTACGTGAAGTAACGGACTGAAAAGTGATTTAATCATTTTTAATCATCATTGTTAATGTGTCTTTTCCAGAGGCGTCGCTAGGATCACAATACCCCCCCCCCCGCCCCGCCCGGGACAGAAAGTACAGGGTTTTGAATGAAGATGCGGAAAATGTCGATATACACGCTAGCGGCCTACACGTCTACATTATCATAATGCACGATCGGAATTATAGATGAATAGATCAGGGGCTACTTTTTATTATAATTTTAAAAATGGCTATAGCCCCGGACGCCCAGGCCTAACGACGCCACCGGTCTTCTTTATTGCACGTTTTCAATGCATTATAAAAAGTAATTAGCTGAGCTAACTCATTTTTTGTGTGTGTAATCCGGTTACTACAAATCATTTGGATTGCTCAAAGAGTTGCGGTGATAATACTTAAAATACTTTGGCGACATGACTACCCTGATAACATAAAAAACGGTATATTGATTAGTTATTTTGTGTTTAATGAACTATAATATTTGTTTTAGTGAATATAGAAATATAGGGTTCCGTGTAGGAGGTCCATGTACGCTATAGCCTGAGAAAGAGCTTTAGCATCATGGAATTCTGTATTTGTCTCTGTGCTGTACATTATTTACTGCTGGGAGAATTGGCTTGCCTTATTGTATAGGTCACATGGCACCAATAAGGGGTAGATTTGTGTTGCATGTGTGTGTGTGTGTGTGTGTGTGTGTTTGTGGGTGGGGGGTATTTTCTGAGGGGTTGGATCCCAAATCCAGCTCCTGCATGGCACTATTACGTATTTGGCTTAATTACAATGAATGAATGCAACACAGTTAAATCAAGTCTATTTTACTCATATCAATGTGTCTGACCACAAATATAAAAATGTCAGTACAGACAAAATATCATTTAAGAATAATGTATTAAATAAATATTAGATAGTCTTTAAAATACTAAATAAACATAACTTGATGTACTCATTTTATATAAGCATAACACAAATATAGATAGTTGTATATTTACTCAATAACCTAATACTTGTTAACTGTACTAATAAAAAATAACGACATGTGAGTTAGGATCACTTATGATTTGAGTTCTACTGACTTTTTTTAGGCAGTTATTTGTTACAGTGACCAGATGCTCCTCTTTACAGAAATAAATTAATACATTGTCATTCTGGTCAGAATCATTCATCTTGCCAAAATCAAAATGTCTCAAAAAAACAACCTTTAAAGCAGACTTATCACACTATAAAATATACATTTGTTTGTAATCCAGTAAATGGACCTAGCCTATTCTAATGGGCACAAATCTACATAGCGAAACTAACTACAAATGGTCAACACAATCTTGTTGCCAGTTAAGAAACAAATGAATTGAATTCAATTTTAGCCATGTGAACTAACATTTAATTTGTGTCTGGCCCTGCGTATGTGTTTTTAAAGTGAGTCGGGGTGACCTACCAATGCCAGATAGAGAACTCTCCTTGGCTCCTTGACAAGGACATTTCCGTCATGTGTTTACATTTTCCTGCAGTCCTGGGAGACTTCCCTGAGGGTGAGGACAGCAGTGGATGGTACACCACTCTAACAGAGACCACTGAGTTAAGAGCTGCTGTGTTAGACCACAGAGACCGCTGTGCTAGACCGCTGAGTTAAGACCGCTGAGCTAGACAGCTGAGTTAAGACCACTGAGCTAGACAGCTGAGTTAAGACCGCTGAGCTAGATAGCTGAGTTAAGACCACTGAGCTAGACAGCTGAGTTAAGACCGCTGAGCTAGATAGCTGAGTTAAGACCGCTGAGCTAGACAGCTGAGTTAAGACCGCTGAGCTAGGCAGCTGAGTTAAGACCGCTGAGCTAGATAGCTGAGTTAAGACCGCTGAGCTAGACAGCTGAGTTAAGACCGCTGAGCTAGACAGCTGAGTTAAGACCGCTGAGCTAGACAGCTGAGTTACGAATGCTGAGTTAAGACGGCTGAGGTAGACCACTGAGGTAGACCGCTAATGCGCATTCTACCAGTGAGTTAGACTTAAAGGCCTCTGAGGCAGACCACTGGTGGGTGAGGGGGGAAGATGAGAAAGGAAGGATTGGATGCGATATTTGCAACATCTCTTCAGGCCATCGACACACACACACACACACACACACACACACACACACACGCACACACACACGCACGCACACACGCCTCTAGTTAGAGGCCCTATCTCCTTTCACAGAGGCACACACACGCTCACGCAAATGCACAAGCCATATGCTCATACACACTCATACATATACACAGACACACAAACACCTCCATTTAGTGGCCCTATCTCCTTCCGCAGTGGCTATTCATTCACATAGTGTCAGTAAAGGCAGCCTTGTTCTCCCTGACAAGTGGTGCTGTCATGTCAAAGACTCTTATTGTGTAACGGGACAATGTCTCCCATTTCCTCTTATTCTATCATATCAAAAACTCTTATTGTGTAGCGGAACAATGTCTGTCCTACTAATGTGTCAAAGTCTACCGTGCGGGAGAGGGAGATTGTCTCAATGCACAATGTTTGATGAAGACGTATACTGTATATTAATATAAACATACACACACACACACACACACACACACAGCTGACTGTCTGAGTCTGAAGGTTTTCCCTCAATGAAATTTAATGGATCAGTGTTGAGTTACCAGCAACTCCTGAGGCGATAAACACTACAGAGACCCCATTTCCAAACCTGTTCCTGTGCCTCTCCTCCCCCCTGTGTCATTTTTCAATGTGGATGTTTGACTTATGTCACTGTTTAAAAATGGCACAGCCCTCTCTGGGTTTAAAAAAAAAAATTCTTGGAAGTAGGAACCAGCTGTTGGACTCACTTGATCAACTTCATCAACATTTAGAACTCTGGACCAATAGAAGCCTCTCTGTATTGTTTAAGTTGGCCTACAAAGTGGTATATCTATATTTTATTCCTCTGGCCCAGTGTGTCCAAATCCTGGTCCTCGGGACCCAATGGGGTGCATGTTTTTGTTTTTGCCCAAGCACTCACACACCTGATCCAAATCAAAGACATAACGATAGGATGATTACGTCAATCAAGTGTGTAAGTGGTGGGGTAACATTTGAAACAGGTTTGTGAGTGCTTGGGCAAAAACAAAAACGTGCACCCCTTTGGTTCCCGAGGACCAAAATTGGGAAACACTGCTCTGGCCAATCAGGGTTCCCACTTTATATACAGTATCTAGCTAATTTATTCACATTTATTTTATAACATTAGTCTATTATGTCTACTGTTACTGTTTTACTGTTGTTATACAATTCTTATTCCAGGAAACATTGTGCTTTTAATTTTCTCATCTTTTATTATTTTACTTTGAAAGCACTTTGAAGTGCAACCGCCAAAAGATATGTGCTGCGAAACAAAAATAAAGTTTGATTTGATACAATATTTTGTATGTTTAAATGGTGTTGAGGCATTGAGTTCTGCATGAAATAGTAGTAGCATTCAAACGAATGAGAATGCGGGAGCGTAGAGCCTAGTCCAAAAGAGATGTATCATCCAAACTCTCTAGTTCTCATCCTCCTACCTGTCATCCTCCTACCTGTCATCCTCCTACCTCTCGTCCCTCGACCTCTCGTCCCTCGACCTCTCGTCCCTCTACCTTGGTAAGATAAATATTTTCAGAGGTGAAGAATTGGTGATCTCCTGTTTGATGGCAATTTTAGAAGAAGCGGCTGGCCATTATCATTTTCAGAACATTTAATTATTTTTTCCCGACAAAAACGTTTAAAGGCACATGGACAATGAGGAACCCGTTTCAGTCACAGAGACAGCAAATTGCGAGGTAATAATCACTAAGATTAAATTTGACATTTCCGCAGAGACAGACAAAGGATGAAACTTCTGGAGAATAAAACCTGCGGACTATTCAATATCTTGTTACAGTTACGTTTCCCTCTTCATCTCTCTCTATTCCTCTCTTAATTTATCCTCCAGTCTCTCTTTTCCTCTCTTTATTTTCCCCTGTCCCTATTCCTCTATTCTCTCTGTCATAGACAATCTTCCCTCTCAAACCTTTTGGGCCAAAACTGTCTCCCAAGTGGAACTGATACCTTATGTGATGTGATAGCAAATTCATCAGGGAGCCCCCTCATAATGAGAACCTCAATTAAGATAAAAATAGCTTACAAGTAGTTTTACTATGACGCGACAGTGTACGGCTGAAAGAACAACGCCTCGAGGCCGGAGATATAATATTTTCAATGCCCACGTCTTCACCTCTTGGCAGCATACCTTTTTTCATAGGAAACGGACACTTCCTGTGATTCTACAAACATAGCCATGAGACAGAGGTCATAAGAATTGAGCCCATGCGAGCGAGACTGACGACACACTTTACACTGCCAAAGCTATTTCATTTTATGGCTCAACAACGTTCGTTTTTCTTTCATATGTGAATGAAACTGATGCAATAACTATCAATACAGGTGACGATAACTGACTTTCTCGGGGAAGAGAAGAGAGAGAGAGAGCATCACTCCTGCATTGGCCTCTCTCCACTGGCAACCTGTTAAATATAGGATTGATTTTAAGGTTCCTTTATTTGTTTTTAATGCGCTGCATGGATCAGCACCCTCCTATATTTCGGACCTCCTTAGTCAGCACTCTTCCTCAAGGACCCTTAGGTCTTCCAACAAACTGCTTTTGTGTGCTCCACGGCCCCGATTGAAGTTTAAAGGAGACCGTGCCTTTTCTGTTGCTGCTCCAAAGTTGTGGAATAGCCTTTATATATTAGGTCTTCTACTAGTAGCAAAGTTTTTAAATCCCACCTTAGGACCTATCTTTTTTCTTTAGCATTTGAGTCTGCAAATAGGTAGGAAGTTCTGTTTATGTCTGTCATCTCCTATGAAAATATGTTTAGGTAGCTATATGTTTCATGCAGGTTTAATATTGTTTTTCCTTTTTGTTTCCTTTTGATTGTACAGCACTTTGGTTGACACTAGTTGTTTTTAAATGTGCTTTATAAATAAATTTGACTTGGCTCGTCACGTGAAAAGACGAGAGAATCATGGAAACCCCTCCTCTTTTACTGTACAAGGGGTTGTGGTCTATATTATCCCGAAATACAGACCACAAACATACTTTGAAAATCCACCAGAAATAGCAGACCATCCGGGAGGTTTTGGCATACTATTTTCCGCGTACAATGGTTTGGGATATACTAATCTTCCCGCATAATAATCTGGCATACTATATAGTATGCAAGTATGCAATTTGACATTCAACCTCTGTGTATGATTTGATTTCTGTGCACACCGCACTGCAGAATCATGCCCTTCTATAGGGATTGGCGGGGCGTTTACCCATGCTAATTAGGAACAACTGGCACGTTCTTTCAATATACGAGGACAATGGGATTCATCTTTATAAGAACATAAGTGCGAACAATTTTGCGGTTTAAGAACACGTCATGAATCTGACATAGACTTTTCTTAGGACCTTTCTCAAGAACACGTTTAAGGAAAAACTCAGGAAGATATTGGTGAATGAGGCCCAATGTTCCAAGATCTTTTAGTCTCTCTGTACAGGCCTTTTTGCTGGCAGACATCCCAGGAAGGACCATACCTCGAGGTCAGGCACTTAAACTGAACACACAGGACACCGCGACTGAAACGGTATCGGTAACAGCTGAGCTCTCCGTTATAGATGACTGGATAAACCCCACCAGGAAAGTCGGAGCCAGAAGCACATACAGCAATGGCCCTCATACCAGCATGGCTATCTCATCACCCCCAGCTTCCAAATGACTGTGCTTGTATGGTTTGTTTGCGTTTCATGTCTTCTTTTTTACTGTTTTTTTAGCCACGCAAGTTAACTGCTAAAAACACAATGACACCGTAAATAATGTTAAAATAAAACAAGAAAGAAAAACTTGACAAGTTCAGCCGGCCTGTGGGTAGAAAGGTCTTGTCAACCGGGGATGGGGCTTGAACGTGAGACGTCCGCAGTGCAAGTAAATGAAAATGGAGGAGGAAAAATGGAGAAGCTAACCCTGTTAGCTAGCTTCTGTGATTGGGCGACAGCATGGACGGTGCAGTAAACATGGACATGAACTTCAGTGTAGTATAGTATATTAACTAACCACCGCCATAATAACATAGTATAACAAACAAGCTAGCATGCAAACCCTGTAAGCCCAAAACTATCTTGTTATCGTCGACATAGCAGCTATAGCCTGTGTGTCAGTTGAATGCCGGGTCCAAACATGACCAACAAAAACGTTTTTTTTAATTATAAATATTGAAATGCTGACACCTATTTAGCAATCTGAAATGAAACAGATAATGATATTTTGATATGTTTTTTTGTTGTTGTTAGGGAGAACATTTCCATCCATCAATCAAAAGCTAGCTTTTTTTCTGGGCAGCTTTCCCAGTTAAAAACATGATTTTGTATCAATAGCTCTATGTTTGTTAGGGGTGAACATTATTTGCATCCAGCAGCTGGCTTTTTAGTAAAAAACAATTCTGTCCAGCAGTGGAAGGGAATGGAGGTTTTATCCCTGCCTTCCAGCCACAATCAAAGTAGTGCTCGTAGACCTGGATTACACACACACACACACACACACACACACACACACACACACACACACGCACGCAATCTGGAGGCTGACACAACGATCTGGACAATCAATGCAGAGATTTAGATGGCAATCCAATCAGTTACAGCAATGCAACTTGTTTTTGCAGGGTGTCCTTGCTGGGGCATTGTCCTACACTGATAATTAAACTGCTTAAGTGTTGTCCTTCCTGTACTTCTAGGTTTAGTGATTGCACACATGGACCCCGGGTGAATAAATCGACCCAGCTCCCCACAGAGCCAGTGTAAAATGTATTGATGTTCCCATAAAGTGGAAATCAGAGTTGGAGCCAAAGCAGGGCGATAGAGTCTCCTTCAACATGGCAACTACAAAAAATGTGAGGGATTTTAAGTGCCCTCGATACCACCTTATATCTCATCTATGAACCCTAATTACATAGAAATGTTCTTTCTTTGGAGTGATACAAAGGATCATTGTAAGATGGCAAAGAAGTTGCTGGCGTGTGGTATTTTAGATTTTAGATGGCTTCTTAGGGGACAGGGGGACAAAGGCAGCGTGAAGGTGCCTGGTTTAAATGGATGGCAGTGAGTTAATTACTAGGAAAAGGTTAGTAGGTTTGTCCCCCATTCCATAATTACTTTAAGGTGCCAAAGGGAGACAAGAGAGAAAAAATATGCCACGAGAGCGAGACCTGCCATTCTTGCTTCACCCTATCCAATTGTCTCAGCAGGGCTGAAGGGGGAAGGCTTGGGTCCAATTCGAAATCCACCACCAGTTTCTACAGATACTGTGTCTTCATTTGAGCTAGTTTTGAAATGCAAGAATAAAACCTTTCAGCAAATGGAAATGTGAATTGTTACGTGAAATCTAACTCATTCAATACTTTGTATTGAACAAAGCAAAAACACAGAAGTACATGAGTTAACTTAAAGTATATAATTTTTTTAAGTTAAAAAGTATGTATTTTAAATACAATCAGAGGAGAAAGGAAACTAAACTTAATGTGAAAAAATAGCATATATTTGGCTTAACCTGCATTAAGAACCAGGTTAAGAAAATAGATTTTTTGCCGTGAAGTAAATGCTTACCCTCAGGAAAGGGCGTACCATAAACATTAGTGTAACTTGCATATGAGACACGGTAAAGAAACATCCAAAACTTTCTGTTAGTGCTGAAGCATTGTGATGTACAGTCACTTGTCGTATAAATACCATAGACTGTGAATTGTTCAGGGTGCTGATATGGTGGTAACCGGAAAGATGATTCTTAACTTAAATTATCGTTAAAGCTTTATTGAAATGGGCTCTGTGTATTTTTGGCAATCGAACAGTCAAACTTAATAAACATCTTTGAAATCCCTCATACCTGAAGGTGTTATACCCACAAAGTTCAATATCCCTACCCACAACTGAATGTTTTAGCCATGTCCCTGTTGGACCAATTATTTAGAGAGTATTAGGCTGCGCCTTCTCTCAGGAGATATGCTTCAGACTGACTATCCAGAGAGTAATTATGGCAACAGAATAAAATACATGCAAACCAAAATTTAATTAGTTTGATAATCCCTGGCCAATTCATTTGTAACATTAATACATATAAGCATGGCTGGTTCTAGGCATAAGTGGTTGCTTAGGGCCCCCAACCACTAGGGAACCCCCGACCGCTAGGGGAGACGGGGCCCCAAATCAAATTTTACTTAGGGCCCCAAAAGGCTAGAGCCGACACGGCATATCAGTGAGAATTGCAACAGAACCGCTTAAGTGTTTTCATGGACAGGTGAATTAAACCAACCTGTATTTTCGCATCCTCAGAAGTGTTTTTTTAGATTCTGGGAACTTAAACCACTGGGCCTACGTAATGGACATAGGAATTGATCAATGTTTTGTCGAGGCACATTATGTCTGTCATTTTTAAGTGAAAATTGTCCTCTAAAAACCTTCAATGGACTGCAAGTTAGTATTTCTTTCTGTAACAGGGTGATCAAATTAAGATAAGCCATCTGTAGACCTTCGGTAGAAAGTTGATACCTGCGAGTCAGTACTGTCTCTCTCACTCGCCAAATCACGTCTCTTCCTGGTAGCGGTCGGTGTTAAATTGCTAGCCTTTCAAGTACTCCCGTCTCATCAGGAGATTGTTTTGGCTGGGTTTAGTCAAGGTCACTGAGATAGACTGCCAAATGCATGATCAACTGCCTGATCTTGGTTATGAGAGAAAAGTAAAACAGCAGTTCACTGAATTCAAGCTGTCGAAACATTCTTTTTTCCATTCCCCAACTTCATCAAGCACAATTTTACCCACGACCCTGTCATTATCGCAACAACCATCAACGGATTCAGAAGACCACAGCATGCTTTCCCCACCTGCATCCGCGCCAAACACGCTGCTACGATCGAGTTCCTTAAACCACCGCGCCACCTAGCAATCAATTCTTATTTTGTGTTAGCATTGGAGGGTCTATTGTGTATTGTATTTAATTAATGGACTGAATGTTGAAGTATTGCCTAAACTCTCGTAAATATGCGCAAGAATAGCAGATGATGAGTTGCAACAAATCTTTAAGACAAAAGGAAATTATGTTTGACGGTAAAGACACCTACAATAACCTAGCCTACATGAATGGAGGAATAGAGTCTTCTCCCGGTTGATGCTAGACTCGGTCTTTCGGTGGCATTTAATGACCTCCAATATTTAAGTCTTTATTCCTACTATTTTACCGCACATATGTGTGGCCTGGCATTTCCTACATTTGTTATAAAGACCCATTGGTAATGATCCATTCTTTTCCCTGGGGGTTAGGGGTTGAAGTTTTAACTACAGTAAAGGTATTTTAAGGTCTGTTTACTTATAATGCTCACTACTTTAACACTAATAGTGTTACTGTTTCTGACCAGTCCAGTTTAAACATAAAAACACATCACAGATAAGATCCAGAGCAGACCTTGCTCTCTTCCCTTGTGCCATCTCTAGGTACTAGCACAAGTTTATTTGTAAACAACATGCTGTGACCTCTGCAAAAAACAAACCCATTTTAAACCTCCCTTTTGGGCTGGATGTGTAATATGTTGTTTATGTCTATAATTAGAATCATCATCATATCTCAGTTAGCCATGAAATACTAAGTTGCAAGTGAATGTTTTTGATGACATGGGCACATATCGTCACAACTGACGAAAGTACACGTTCTCGTACCTGTTTTTCCTACCAGTGGTCAAATGTATCTTTAGTTTAGACCCAGTGTTTATTTGAAACAAGCAATTATTTGCTAAAATTGGTAAGTATACAGGCTATTAAAAGGGTCAGGGCAGTCAACTACTTAAAACCAATGGTTTAAATGAAACTTTGAGACAATGAGAGATGCAGAATTTCACCATGATATTGTTGATTAGCCTATTGGTTCTAGTCAATGTAGGCAGGTGGAGCGGTTTCCCCTAAAACTGCGCTATTTTTAATGACAGTGTGCGGGCAAAAATGGGCTTAGACGGGTTGATTTACAGATAGGGTTGTATAGAAAAAATAGCGTTTGGGTGGGTTTTTTTGTGGAGTCTGGTTCTATTGCTCCAGTACGTCGAATTCCACGTTGAACCAAAGCCCGAAAGGGAACTTTTTTTCGTAAGGGAACATAATGGAAATAAATAATTTGCGAGTTCATGCCATCATCGAATGATTGCAAGGTTTACTCGAAAACCACTATTCCTTCACCTGTCCCGTCACGCTTATGAAGTCTCTACTCACAATTCAAATAACTAACAGGCTTTCAAAAGCATAAAATATACTCAGGGACACAGAGTCGACATGCTTACTGTCAGGATAAGCATTCAACTTGACCCTCTCAAAGACAGGATCACGATGTAAACACCGCAGTATGCATGCCATATTTCTCCCCTGGAACGCACGAGAGGACCCTAAGCCCAATCAGCATGTGTTGAGGGTGTACGTGTGCAAAAGATGTCTTTGCATGTCAATGCCCCAAAGCTCCCGGAGGCAGCCGTGACTCCTCTCATCCAGCTGCAGGTAGAGTTTTAATGAGCACGTCTCCCCCTCCTCTCACCTCTAATGGAGCTTTGAACTTCCTCGACTAAAATGAGGACCGCGAACTGGGGGGATTTCAAGGGCATTGATATGAGTCGTGAGATATGGAAGATAACATTGGACGGTCGAGTTTGAGCGAAGAACATTCTGAAGTTCTGAGTGCAATGCAGCTGTGTGACTGGCCGGGGCGTTCTAATCCAGGTTGCGACATAACGTCAGGGGTCTTTGGAAGAATTTGGGACCATCTGGGATGGTCTAACCTGCCACATCACACTCTGGAGAAGAACTTTATTCTGGATTTGCTTTGAATTTTACTGTATTTTACATTATGTAGTTTTTGTTAGGACTTGTACTGAACAACTGTGGGACCTCCCAGAAAACAGGTGTATTTGACATAAAATGGCGTAAAACACCGAATTTGCGCATAGGTGGACTCCAACTAATTACATGTCTTCTAAAGACTTGGTAAAACCACATGACATTCAGGTGTCATAGTAAAGGGGGTGAATATTTATGCAATCAGTTATTTTCTGTTTGATGTTAATTAATTGAGAACAATTTGACATTATGGACATCTTTGTGGTTATCAGTGGCAGAAATGAATTTAATCCATTTGGATTTCATGTTGTAACATAATGTAGGTCACATAAAATATAGCCAGAATCAAAGGCTTGGTGTCCCAAAAAGACCAAGAGAAACTCATCCATGCTTTTATCTCC
>JACXGI010004303.1:21698-35969 GCA_016801175.1 Esox masquinongy
ACTGTAATGGCCTCTTAACTGGACTCCCCAAAAAGACTGTAAAACAGCTGCAGCTCATTCAGAATGCTGCTGCTAGAATGTTAACCAGGACCAAGAGAACAGAGCACATCACTCCGGTTCTTAAATCTTTACATTGGCTTCCAGTCAGTTACAGAATAGATTTCAAAGTGGTGCTTTTAGTTTATAAATCTCTGAATGGACCTGAATACATTTCTGATATGTTTGAAGAATATAAACCGAACAGGGCTCTTAGATCCATGAACAGAGGTCAGCTAGTAGAGCCCAGAGTCCAAACTAAACACGGAGAAGCTACGTTTAGCAGTTATGCTGTACACAAATGGAATAAACTACCAGACGATCCTAGACGCGCCCCAAACGTATACATTTTTAAATCCAGGTTAAAAACACTTCTCTTTTCACATGCCTATGACTGAGCACTTAAACTTAACCACACTTTTTAGCCTTATAGCTTCCTATGTTTTTATCCCGTTTTTATTCATTTTATATTTTCTTATTCTATTTTTATTATTATGTTGTTTTGATGTTTTCATTTGAGTATTTGTTTTTATGTTATTGTATTTTATATTTTTTCTTTTTCTTTGTAAAGCACATTGAATTGCTTCGATGTATGAATTGTGCTATATAAATAAACTTGCTTGCTTGCTACTATGTGGAAAGGTCTAAGGGGGACTGTTACTGAGGTGAAACTGGTTAATATTGGATACACCTAGGACCGTTACTGAGGTGAAACTGGTTAATATTGTATACACCTAGGGCTGTTACTGAGGTGAAACTGGTTAGTATTGGAAACACCTAGGGCTGTTACTGAGGTGAAACTGTTTAGTATTGGATACACCTAGGACTGTTACTGAGGTGAAACTGGTTAGTATTGGATATACCTAGGACTGTTACTGAGGTGAAACTGGTTAGTATTGGATACACCTAGGACTGTTACTGAGGTGAAACTGGTTAATATTGGATACACCTAGGACTGTTACTGAGGTGAAACTGGTTAGTATTGGATACACCTAGGACTGTTACTGAGGTGAAACTGGTTAGTATTGGATACACCTAGGACTGTTACTGAGGTGAAACTGGTTAGTATTGGATACACCTAGGACTGTTACTGACAACCTCTAGTCTTCTACTGACAACAGACTAACCCCATCTACCTCCAGTCTTCTACTGACAACAGACTAACCCCATCTACCTCCAGTCTTCTTCTGACAACAGACTAACCCCATCCACTGACAGTCTTCTTCTGACAACAGACCAACCCCATCTACCTCCAGTCTTCTACTGATCACAGGCTAAACCATCTTTCCCCCATGTATTTGAAATGAGAAACCTTTTGCAATTAAAATATCCATTTCACTTTGATTCCTTACAGTTCTTTTTAAATCTTTTATTTGTAGCCTTTCTTCTGATGTTACCCTAAAATGAATACTTCACCTAGGAGTATAATACTTTTTCCCATTGACCCACTATTCTCATGTCCCCTCATAATATAGATGCAGATCTGTCTGAAAACTGATATTATGTTCAAGCAACCTTTTCTGGATCTGACTCCAGAATCTATCTGGAAATGGACAGGACCAGAAGAGGTGATCTATTGTTTCAGTTTCTTTGCGGCAGAGCCTGCACAATTCAGTCTTTTTCATGCCCCATATGTAGAGCTTTTTTTGTAGCAAGTATTTTCTATAATAACTAAGACGTGAATTTAGGTTCGCATTTTATTCATTTAACAGACTCTCGTATCCATATGTTACACTTTGGAACTTAAGGATTTAGTTGTTTTTTTTTTTTTAGTTATTTTCTCCTTTTAATATTTTTTTTTTTTATCATGCCACACTTCTGAATGAGAAGATGTTTTTAATGTGTTTCCCATTAAGAAATACGAATAAGTTTGACTTTAACGGGTGGTAAAAGTTTGATACATTTATCTACGCCCAAATATATATAATTACGGCCCAATATATTGTTAGTGGGGTCTTCAGTGTTTTTTTTTTAAAATCTGGTCTTGATCTAGCAACTCAGGCAATGAGAATTTTTTCTCTGATCCTTTCTTTTGTTTTTCCTTTCTTATGCAACCGTTAGTTTGACAGACCTTTCTGTGATGTCATTGTCTGTAAACGTGGTTACTTAAATGGTCTTGCATTGTAAGGCTGCCTTCTGAATATGTGTCAACGGGGCTGTCTCAAGATATCCTGGGCCCCAGGTGAAGGTGAATGCCTGAAGCAGACAGTTGACTCACAGCCCGTCACCTGGTACTGTCAGTCCGATGCTACAGACACGGGCGAACGCCTTGTAAGTAAGGAAGGGAGGGGAGGTTGGGGCTGTGTCACCTGTCTTGTATGTACATAATCAATTTGTAATTGGACACTATGCTTCTAGGGGCGCTGTTGAGTCATTACACAACGATAGGTCAATCAGCTGAGCCCGCAGTTGATCCGAAATCTGCTCCCTCAAGTCGTTCTCCATGCCAGTGTACATGAAATTAATTAATCTAATCTAATTAATACAATTAATCTCACTCTGGCATCTATACCTATTGGTGGTTCTTTGTTTTTCAGTATGGTTTGCCTAATCTTTCCCTCTCAGGCAGCTGGGAGTTTTTTAGAAAGTTGTTTTATTTAAAATATTTGGACACCTGGATATCTCAGCAAAATTCCACCATTCATTGATGAAGGTAACCCAGTTGTACAAATCACACGAAAAAATACTTTAATTTGAAAACATTTATGCAATTAGCAAACTGAATTCCCTTAAGTGGAAAAAGTTAGTACACACCTAACTTAACCGTCACATTAAATGGCTAAAATTTGAATTAGGTGCATGAAAACAGGTGCAAATGATTAGAAAATCATTAGAGTAACTTGGGAGGTTCCAGACTTCCATAAAAATTACAAACTTGTTCTAGTTTGGTCTTCACTGTAATGGTGTGTCTTAAGACCTTTTGAAGGCCCTCCGTAGAAAGATTATTGATACAATCATTGCTGAGCTATGCCTAACCTACTAATCATTCAATGTATGATAGTCACTGTCAATTCACACTATTGATGTGATACAGTACAACAATTAATTTACAGTATTTGCCAAACAGTGGGCCTGTCTTATTGGTTGGTTTCAGTAAATAGATCAGAGCGCTAGCTCTATGTCAGTTAGTGACATCACTGATCGTTCCTTCAGAGAATCAGGGCTGGCACACCTGATGTCATCAGCCAGAAACACTTTCTTCTGGTTCTTCTTCAACCACCTCCACAGGCCTTTCACCTTCTCATCGCACACCCAGGGGTTCTGGCCAAAGACCACCTGAAGTCGGTTGCTCATCCCTGGGGCGGAGAGGTGCTCCAGCAGGGTGGTGGAGATGTGACCCAACCGGTTGCGGTTGACAAACAGGAAGTCAAGACGATGAAGTCCCCAGAGGAGGGTTGGGGGAAGGCTCTCCAGCTGGTTCTCCTGGAGGAAGAGGTGTGTCAGGTTTGGGGTCTTCCTGAAGGTGGATGGGTCCAGGGTTCTGAGTTGGTTCCCCCCCAGGTTTAGCTGCTGTAGGCTCCTCAGAGGATCTAGTGTCCCTGCCAGGATCTTCTCCAGGCGGTTATGGGAAAGGTCAAGGTTCTCCAGGCAGCGTAGTTTCTTGAACATGGCTGTGGGTACGGCCGTCAAGCGATTCCCTGATAGGTCCAGCCAGGTGAGGTTACTGTTGTCCGGGAACCAATCAGTGTCAACACTGGTGATGAGGTTGTCCTTCAGAACCAGGTTACACAACAAGGCATGACTGAAGATATCGGGGGCCAGGACATTCAGGCGGTTCCCTGTGAGATCCAGAGTGTGCAGGCGAGGAACGCCCTTGAGCAAATCCGAGGTAAGGGCGCTTAAGTTGTTGTAATATATTTGGAGCTCTTTCAGAAGGGGCGTGGCCTGTAAGTGATTGGCAGTAATGGTGGAGAGGTTGGTGGATTGGATGGACAATGAGGTGGTGTTGCCTGGGAGACTGCTGGAGGGAAACTGTGAGAGGGAAGCTTCACTGCAGACAACCTTGATGTCACCGGTAGAGAAATGGCAGGTGCACATATCTGGACAATTGGGGGCGCCATTGCTACTGCCACAACAGCAGGTCAGCGCACAGATCAAGAGAACAACCCAGCTGTTCATCTTTCTAGAAATATAAAATGAAGATAAAGATTAGCCTAAAAACTTGCATTCCCAATGATCTGAAGTATACATTAACACAAGACATTGGTGACTCAAATCTCAAATAATGGAAGAATTAATCCTATTTCGATCGCTATCTTTAACTTGAAATGACCAATAACCAGATTTTTAGATTGTGTATTTTTTGTCAAGTGCATTAAGCAACTGTAATTACCTCAGAGTCCTTTAGGTTCACCACTTCACTTAACCTGAAGATATTCCTGTTGTCTTGTCGTCTTCTGTCATCTGCTCTCACAACCATTTCAAAGCTCCTTATGGGGAGCGTGTGTTTGTAAATATGTGCAAGTGTGTGTGTGTCTCTAACTAAATAAATGAGTGGGTAAAGATACAAAGGTCCATAAACTGTATTTTGTAGATATATTGCAAGAGGTAAAACAACAAAGACAGGAGACCCGAGCAATTGGATGGTTTCAATACTTAATTATTCATCATGTTTCTACAGTATTTTGCTAAATACATTTTTGGGGTCAGTAAATACATGATCTGGTACTAAAATCACATGAGCATAAAAACATAGCATATTATTTAATTACAGCAACTTCTTTTTATACAAGTCGATATTTGTGAATCATTGATATTTACAATGGGGAGTGCAGTGGCAGACTGTTTGCATATCCTTGAGTTGTGTTTGCAGACTAAACCCAATTTTTAAAAACATTTTACATTCGATTACCCCAGTTGGGAATATACAACAGGTGTATTTTAATCTGAGCCAGTTTTCTACAGCAGGGAAAAATAATTGTAAAAAAAATTTAAACTTATGTAGGTTATGATTAATGTCTGGACATTTCAATGTGGAAACTAAACTTTGGAATTCCATTTTATGCCTTGTAAACAATACAAGTTTACATTGTCTTGAACAAAAGGATGAACAAATCTAAATATGTAATCTGTAAATATATACTGTGATAAAAAGCAGCAAGGTGTTAGAGATCAAGGACACCACAAGCATATTTTATTTTCAGGTAAATTTTATTTGAATTTGTATAACATTCTGATGAAAATATACAACATTCAGTGAACTTAAATTTATCATAGCTGAATTTCTGTTAACGTCAGTATTCTGGGAAGAATGTTTTCACTCATGCAAATAGCATTGTAATAAAACTTTCAAGCCTCAAATAAGTGACAAAAGAACCAATTTTTCAAACTTAAACCAACTGTCCTTTCGGGTAATCTGGTTAGGTAAGTTGACAGTTCAGAGTCCTAGATCGCTGTCAGTTAGTGACATCACCAACCGTTCCTTCAGAGCATCAGGGCTGGCACACCTGAGGTCATTGGCCATGAACATTTTCTTCTGGTTCTTCTTCAGCCACCTCCACAGGTACTCCACCTTCCTGTCGCACACCCAGGGGTTCCCAGTGATGTCCAGACCCTCCTCTGCAATGGAGTGAAGCTGGTCCAGCAGACCAGGCGGGATGTGTCTCAGCCGGTTATTGTCCAGACTCAGATGCTGTAGGTTGGGGAGGCCATGAAAGAGGGTTGAGGGCAGCTGCTCAAGCCGGTTCTCCAGAAGAAACAGATGCGTCAGGTTGAGATTGCTGCTGAAGGTGGATGGCTCCAGGGTGGCGAGTTTGTTCCCCTCCAGGTTAAGCCTCTCCAGTCTGATCAGAGGGCCAAGTGAATTTGTCTGGATCTTTTCCAGGCGGTTATGGGAAAGGTCAAGGTTCTCCAGGTGGCGTAGTTTCTTGAACAAGGCCGCGGGTACGGCCGTCAAGCGATTCCCTGATAGGTCCAGCCAGGTGAGGTTACTGTTGTCCGGGAACCAATCGGCATCGGCGCTGACAATCAGGTTGTTTTTCAGCACCAGGTTTTGCAGCGGAGCGTGGCCGAAGACGTTAGTGGGAAGCCGGTCCAACTTGTTGTCCGAGAGAGCCACGGTGGAGAGGAGCGGGACGCCCCAGAAGAGATCCGCAGGAAGGGAGGACAAGTTGTTGCTGTACAAGTAGAGCTCCTGCAGAAGAGGCATGGCACTCAGGTACACTTCCGATATGGAGCTGACGTTTGTGTACTGGATGGTGAGGGAAGTGGTGTTGCTAGGGATGCCCTCAGAGGGGAACTGGGTGAGAGGGACACTGTTACAGACAACTTCGGTTTTTCTTGGGGTTATGTAGCATTTGCATAGGTCAGGGCAAGATGAGGCGACATGGCAACAACACACCAGAAAGAGAGCAGAGAGTAACCAGATCGTCATCGCTAAATGCACTGAGGAAGAAGATGGTCAGTCATGTTAGAAATGTCCTCCTAAAACCCCACAATGGCTGGCAATTCAATTGCTATTTTAAGTTATTTCTATAGTTTGATTAACTGTACTATTACATTTTGGATGTTTTAAACTACAGTCTAAATTTATCAGTGCCTGATGCTATGAAAACCCTCAGAATTGTCTTAAAACTAATCTTAAAAACAAAACAAAAAAATTGAACTTACCCTTGCTTTTTATTGGTCTGGAGATGTTGCAAATTGTGTGTGTCCCTGTCAAAGCTCCACTTTTTCTAGTTCCTTTTGGAATGGTCATTTACATCATTCTGAACAGGAAATAACTGCTCGATGGCCTGCCCTAAAACCATTACTCAATGAGTAAACAGCATGTTCATATCACCACTTGGCAGGAACAAAGAGTTCCTAAATGGAATCACCGCTGTGAAATGGACCTAGGTCTACACAAAAGTAGTCCTACAAATCATTAGTCCTAGATTTAGCCTACATAACAATAGTCCTAGATTAATCATACATAACATTAGTCCTACATTTGTCCTACATAAACACTAGTCCTAGATTTGGCCTACATAACATTAGTCCTACATACCATTAATCCCACTTTATGTACATATGTCATCAAAACGTTAAGATCACCACGTACAATAAATTCAGCCAAATAAAATGTGCAGATATGGATCCTTTTTCATCAGTTAAATGTAATGTAACAATTCTGGGAAAAACGCAATTCCTTAAAAAAAAGACTAAACACTTTTGATCCCACGTTAGCAGTCACAGAGGTTTGCCACCCAGGCCAACGTTTTAAAAATTAACCTGGCAACTAACTGAAGTTACTGAGATTAAAATGCGGCATTCTTCGTTCCCAATACCAAAACAACACAGAACCTGTGGATGACGAAAACATGTTGTTTCGCTTATTAAACTTAAGGGATGAAGCTTGTAAGGCTTGATGACGATGATGACTTTGTACTCTCTTGCCTGGATCTTTGTTCACCATTCAGTACGTTTCAGGCTATTGGTAAGCTTATATAGTCTTATGGGTACTTAAACATTGGTGTTGATGATGTTACAACTTCAGAGACTAATTTATCGTTGGTGTGGTGTCTTAACTCTGTGTTAATGGTATAATAACGACACCAGAGCTGGGTTCGCTACGTAGCTTTCGTCAGAACACAGAAGGTAGCACATGTCAAACAGGAACCATGCAACACTAACGCATGACGTTGCACGCTCAGTTATGTAAAGAAGCCTAGAACATAACTGTTGGCATGATGATATTCTACTAATCTGATGTTGACATTCCTCTAATTTGATGTTGACATGATGATATTCCACTAATTTGATGTTGACATGGTGATATTTCACTAATTTGATGTTGACATGATGATTTTCTACTAATTTGATGTTGACATGATGATATTCCACTAATTTACTGTTGGCATGATGAAATTCCACTAATTTAACGTTGACATGGTAATATTCTACTAATTTGATGTTGACATGGTAATATTCTACTAATTTGATGTTGACATGATGATATTCCACTAATTTGATGTTGACATGGTGATATTCCACTAATTTTCTGTTGGCATGATGAAATTCCACTAATTTAACGTTGACATGGTAATATTCTACTAATTTGATGTTGACATGGTAATATTCTACTAATTTGATGTTGACATGATGATATTCTACTAATTTACTGTTGACATGATATTTTAATTTACTGTTGACACAATGATATTCCATTAATTTAATGTTGACATGGTAATATTCCACTAATTTGATGTTGACAATTAATTTACTGTTGGCATGGTAATATTCCACTGATTTACTGCTTGCCATGATGATATTCTATTAATGTTGACATGGTAATATTCCACTAATTTAATGTTGACATGGTAATATTCTACTAATTTACTGTTGACATGATATTTTAATTTACTGTTGACACAATGATATTCCACTAATTTAATGTTGACATGATTATATTCCACTAATTTACTGTTGACATGATGATATTCCACTAATTTAATGTTGACATGATGATATTCCACTAATTTAATGTTGACATGATGATATTCCACTAATTTACTGTTGACTTGGTGATATTCCACCGCAGAGAAGGTAGCAAAGAAAGGTGTAAAGAGCTTGGTAGACGTGCAGTTGTAGAAGTGTCAACTTCTTCCAGAGCAAATTGAAGAGCAACACCAGTAAACCCACAACAACAACACGTGGTCTTTTTTTGTATTTATGTTTCTATTCATATTTTCAACAAGCCAGGCCATCATACAGGTCAACACAGAACATAAATATAAAATACATTATTACCGTTCTGCCTGAGGGTCACCCTTGTTAACTGGGGCAACTTTGTGGTTCACCTTAGACGTCACAATGACTAACACTATAGCCTGCTTCCAGGTTCATTTGTGCAATCCAGCCCCTGTGGTCACCTGTATTTCATTGGCCACACAGACACACCTGGAACCAAATGGGATAATGTAACGACATCTGAATCAATCAAGTAATACACTAAAATGACTAATTCATGGCTTGAAACTCAAATGCCAGTCATTAAAATAACTGCAGACTGCTGTAGCAATATGTATATATCTTGTAACATGACAGGGTAATATGCTGTATATTTATATGTCATATGTACTCACAGGCCACTTTATTAGGTACAGCTGCTTGTTAACCCAAATGACCCAACAGCAAATCACGAGGCTTCAGCTCAACATGTAAAGCATGCTGACATGGTCATGAGGTTTAGGAAGACGTGTGATCTAGGACAGTGGTTCTAAAACCTGTCCTCATGGACTGGCAGACATTTCACATTTTTGTTGTGGCCCTCAACTAGCTCATCTGATTCACCTAATCAACAGAATGATAGTTCACAAATGAAATCTGGTGTGCTAGCTGTGGAAAAGTTCAAAAACATGGAACGACAGCGGGCGCCAGAGGAGAGGTTTGACAGCCACTGACCTAAGACTTTGGCCATGGTTTGACTGTCGGTCAGACACGGTGGTTCTAGCAACAGAAACAGTCCCGTGATTTTTACACACCACAGTCTCGAATTTACAGAGAATGGTGAGAGAAACAAAAAAGCATCCAGTGATCGGCAGTTCTGTGCGGAAACACCTGGTTAATGAGAGATTTTCGATATTACCAATCTTCACAACAGATGTGTGCAGAAGGGCATCTCTGAGTGCTTAACATGTCAAACCTTGAAGTGGCTGGAGGCAAAACGGGGTCCTGCTTTGTACCAGACAGGTGAATCTGATAAAGTGGCCAATGAATGGATGTATGTAGATGTGCAATTAAATATTTTCACAAAAATAAAAACTGTAACGTAACTGTGTGACAAAACATGTACAGTATTGATATATATATACACACAGTCAATCACTCACATATCTAATACTTAACACAATCATCTCATAGCAAAGGTTAGCAAGGCCTCAGATTCATGCTACACACCCACTGAATGCAGTCCATTCAGGAAGTAAACAGAAATTCCAATAATTACTGAAAAAGGGGGGCCTTTATTTTTGTCAGTTAACGAAAAGGAGATTTTGTATGTTGAAAACACTTTTCAATTTCAGAAATCACTTCCTAATTTGAACTGCCTTCAATCTGAATTTAACAAAACACTGGCAGGCATGTAAAGACCAAGGTAGCCGATATGGCTTGGTCTGTATGCATTTCACCATTATATTTAACATTTAAAATATACAAAAAAAATGTTTTAGAGCAACCTAAAAACATTTTTTTTCTGAAGCCATTAAATCATGGAAATATACAAAAGTTAGTACAACACGAATACTGTTCAAAGCCTGGTTCCAGGTATTTTGTTTTCCATCTTTCCATTGGTATGACAGTGAACCATCAGCAGAGCTGGAAAGAGAGCCCAAACAGCTCTGGAACCAGGTTTGCAAGTGTAAGGCCAAAGGTGAAGACTCTACAATGTAACTTAACGAGAAGGCATTAAAGAAACACCTGTGTGTGGTCTCCACATCTGGTCAAGGGTGACGTGAATGCAAAGTTAACCTGACCCTTGTCCCGTAAAGGCTCTATCCCAACCCCATCTCTAGTCTGTAGATCACATCTCAAATGTCACCCTATTTCCTTTCTAGTACATTACTAGATCCTAGCCTGGTGCCTGGCCAAAGGTAGTGCAGTACAGATCTGATGCCATTTGAGACAGTGCCTTTGTGTCTCTGAACAGAGCAAGTAGATGAGGGCGTTCCCCAGGGTGTTTCGTCTCCATTTTGAGTCCACACGACGCGAGAGGCCGGACCTCATCAGTACTACAGACGTTAGCTGAGACAGCGGGGAGAGAAGAAAATCAATTAAGGTGATCTGCTTGATTAAGTTGGATTACTTGCGCGCACGCACACGCAAACACACAGCAAACACACAGCAAACACACATTAAAACCACAAAGAGGCAGCATGCTTTTGCCAAGGTCTTGTTGGACAACACGCAATCTCTTTATTGGGATCTTCTTCTGATGTCTTCAAACTCAGTCTTTAGATGGTGCAAAGCGCCTCACTGCTTATCCATTAGTCAATGTGTATAAAGCCCATTTAGGAATCACACAGAACATGCATTATATAAATGTTAATGCTATTTAGTAGAGGCCTGTCCAAAGTGACCTACAATATGTAGACGACCTCCCACCCACGACCCCGGGGTCACGCTCCTACCAGATGAGCCACACATGCATCAAGCCTCAAACTGAAATTCCCAGCAGCCACCGCGGATGTTACCCATTTCCCGCTTCCTCAGAAGCCAAACACATCGTCATCAACCGCATCATCATCATCATCGACATCGTCCAATGACAAACTCCAGTCCTTCAGGCTGTCAAAGTCAACAATCCACCTGAAACGGTGAGTCGACGAGACGTCAGACGGTGTTTTGAATCGGACACCACAGTGACCTGGCGCCCCAGTTCTCCACCCATCTGCCCTAACTGGATTCACAGGAGAAGCCCGGTGGAAGAAAAATGGCACCAATTCCCCAGTCCAGCCCACAAACACGCACAAGTGCCAGAGCAACGCTTTAAAATGTCCGGGGTGGAGACCTAGATGAAAGGAGGCATGGTGCGAAGGGCAGGGAACTGGGGTCAGACCTGTGGAGTTAGGTCACATGCATGACATGAGGCGGGGGGGAGTTAGCGGATATTAGCGGAGACGTCGTCAGACAGACACTTACAGGCTATGCTACTCACAGTCTACCAGAGTAACGCTAGTATGAACGAGGGGTCAAAGGTGAGGAGTCGGGGGTCAGTGGAGGATGATTCTGAGCATGGGGCCAGTGCTAAGGGGAGTGGCCGGGGGAAAAGCACCAGTTAGCTGCCAGTTGGACATGTCAGTCAGAGAATTCTGCTGCAGTAACTCTGCCGTTGGGGACAGACATTTTCCTAGTTACAAATTAACACCAACCTGGCCCTGAAAGTCATGTACACTGCCTGTTTCTAAATGTTCTCTTAAACCCAGCCGTACATGTTTAAGGTACGTTTTGACTTTGTGGCTCTTTTATCTGGTAGGAATTGATCTCACATTATTGACAACATTGATTTAGTGTCTTGGTTAGATCAGGTATCCTGTTGAGTTGTCAGCACATCTGTAAACCAAAGAGCAGTTTGGGATAGAAAGTATTGTCCATATTAAACTCAAGCAGCACCAACAACAAAAAGCCAACACTGCACATTAGTTTAAAATACGTTAGCTCAGTTACCTATTAGAAACTAAGATGAAGCAAAGCAAGATACTGTAGCTCTGGTTTAAAAAAAAAAGACAAGTATCAAAAACCAACATGTTTTCTGTGGAAAGCTCCTGACATGAATATGTGGACAAGTTCTCTCTTACACCAGCAACACATTTAAAAAGAACAAGATAAGGATATTATAAATGTCTAATGAATATGGATTGAGATATGAAGGCTGTGTGACCAGATGGAACTCATCTGCCATGAAAAGCAAATCCAATGGGATAAAATGTTTTTGACACAGGAAGGCACTACACCTGAACTTGCCAGACAAAGCATTTAGATGTTGCTTTGCGTAACAAAATGTTCTGCAGAGCTGTGACGTACTGAACGCTGCCCGGGCTTACCTAGATTCTGTCGGACCATTAGATACAACACATCTATTACACGACCAATCAGTGCTCGAGTGTGCCTGGCACAATGGAGCCAATAGAATAGTCCCAAATGTGCAAATGCAGCCGATCAGGCAAGTAAACCGTCACTATGTCCAGGAGGACTGCGGCCTCACCTCTGTTTCCCCCCAGGCTGGGTCTGCTGGCGGCTGGGCTGGACCTTGATGGCTCTGCGGTGATGGGACAGGGTGGGGGAGTCGCGGGGGGAGCTGGTGGGCGTGAGTCGCGGGGACGAGCGAGCGGGCGGCTCAGGGGCTGAGACTGTGGAGGGTAAGGCGGGGGCGGGGCCTCTCCGCGGGATCCGTTTGATTAGCCGGCTGACCCAGTGTTGCTGGTCCTCCTGAGAGCCGGCCAATAGGAGCAGGTCTTTGGCCATGGACATGTCGTAGTTCACTGCATAGAGGGGGGTTCAGGATAGTGAATTACACAATGTTATACGGGGTAAAAAATACGGAGTATTTACAAAGACCAGGAGGTACTGCTGTGAAATGTGCTTAAAATGTGAAAATACCAAACAAGGGACACTATGTACATCAGGGCTGTTCAATTCCGGTCCTGGAGGGCCAAAACATTTCTGGCTTTATACTCTACTAATAATATGGGACTGATTCAGACCTGAGATGCCAGGTGAAGGCAATCAACTAGCAGGTAGAACCAAAAACCAGAATTGTTTCGGCCCTCCAGGACCGGATTTGAATAGTCCTGATGTACATTTTTTAGGAAATTCCTGTGATGTGAAAATCAGCTCTTCCCTCATGAATCTCTAGCAGAACAGGGTTAAAACCGTATTTCATATCTTGGTTTGTTTCGAGAACATCTGGGACGAATAAAGAAGTCCCAAAAGGGCAAACCCCACCCATTGGGCACTTAACACAGGCTCGAAAAAATGCCAAAGACTCTTCTAGTTTTTCCCCTTTTCTTTTCCTGCAAGATTTCACATGGTATTCGAATCCCCGTCTCCCCGCCGTGACCTTTGCCCTCCCACTGACCTCTGCACGGAGCGATGACCTCCTCTTTCCGATCCAGGTGGTCCTTGTGGCACTTGGTGTGGCAGCGGCGGCACTCTAACGCCGGTGGCGGCTTGAAGACGTTCCACAGGGGCCGCGTGCACGCCTCGCAGCTGGACGGCAGGTGGTAGAGCGTCGGGATGAACTCGTGACCCTTGTGCGAGACGTAGGACGAGTCCGACAGCGGCAGGAGCTCCGCCGCAAACTCCTGCTCCCGCTTGCTCTCGCCCTCGTTGGCATACAGAATCTGGAAGAGGGGGGTGGGAGGGGCATGAGGGGCGGGGGAATAGTTTGACGGGTGGAAGGGAGATCTCACAGTGGTGGTCAGACCTCTTCTGTTCAAACACATTTTAATGAGTTGGAAACAAATCTAAAGAGCGGACAGGACGTTCCGAGTTTCACCTGGAATATCCGGGGAATATCTCTGATGTCTGCACGATACACATCTGTCTGAGTGACCGGTCGGACGTGGAACAGCTTACTGCAAAGCGGGAGAGAAGCAGAACATTTTATTATGTCGTTTGGGACCTCAATAGAAACTCAAGATCGCATCTCAAGTGTCTCTCTATTCCCTACATAGTACACTATTGTTGACCGGGGTTCTATCGGCTCAAGCCAAAAGTAGTGCTCAATAAGTAAGCATTTGGGACACAAGGACAACG
>JACXGI010004303.1:36069-55037 GCA_016801175.1 Esox masquinongy
AGGCAGTGAGAGAGCTAGGCAGTGAGAGATGGTAAAAGCGGGTGAGAGAGTCTGAGGGACATTATTGTTGCCTTATTGCGGTCAGTCTGACTGGTGATGTAATATCTATAGTTTTATTTATAATTCTTCTATTCAGGGTTATTTTTTATCTTGCCACGTCAATAAAGTATACTGGATTCAATTTAAATGAGAGAGAGCAAGAAAGTGAGAGATGGAGCGGAGAGAACAAAAGAGTCACACCTTTCGATCCCAGCCAAACCTCTTGGTGTTCTTGGCAGGAAGTGACAACCAGCCCTCCAGCCGGCTATCTGTTTTGCATACAGGAAACAGGAAGTACATTAGTATCGCATAACAAGAGCTTCTTAACAGCTGTTACATACATAGCAGAGGTTAGGAGCCAATCCATGGAGCCTTCATATACATTATACCTGCCCCAAGCCAAGAGACATTTACACGTGTTCCTTGGCACGTGTTTTCAGTATTATTCACAGATGGTGATTAAAACAAACCAGGCTGCTTCTGAACTCCCATCCCTTCCTATTGGTCACATTTCATTTGTAGAGTAACCAGAGATACAGCCTCAGACACTGGAGCCATTCCAGACAGACAGTAAAAAACGTTTGGACGAAGTTAGAGTTAACTCCACTCCAAGGTTACGCGGGGCCACAAAATGTTAAGACTTTGTGCACACAGCTGTGAGACACCCCCGCTGTGAAACAGTGCAGCTAGTTTGACAGACAGACAGGGCAAGGCGGGAGACAGGTGGCGCGCATTGCGGCGGTGCGTTTCAACTCTGAACTCTGAACTCCAACATGCGGGTTCACCTGGACCATGGCGGCTAGGCTCCGGGGACGGCTGCTCATAGGTGAGCGCCAAAGGTCGTCGGCCGGGTTCTAACTGCCCGCCATTTCCTTCACAACCTTCCTCGTCCCGCTCCTCATCCTCAGAGTCGGAGCCAAAGAGAGGTTGAGAGACCCTGAAGGAGGGCCTGGTGGCAATGTT
Source organism: Esox masquinongy (assembly GCA_016801175.1). Lineage (NCBI taxonomy): Eukaryota > Metazoa > Chordata > Actinopteri > Esociformes > Esocidae > Esox > Esox masquinongy. The sequence continues at coordinate 37,072 of JACXGI010004303.1, forward strand.
GACCGACTTCTGTGTGCGCTGATAATGGAAGGACATGGACTCTGAGGTGTGGGAGTGAGTGATGTGCACTGCGCCGTCACACGAGAGGAGAAAGAGAGAGAGAGAAAGAGAAAGGGGCAAGGGAGTGGATAGTGAAGGAAAAGTGTAAAGAAGGGGTGGGTGTGGAGCAGGGAAAAGGAATATAAGATGATTTCAGAGCTGAGTGTTTAGGAATAGTGAAAGAGAGGGTGGTAAAAGGCCATAAAGGGGTGACAGAGGGGGGACACAAACCCGGATACGATAGAAAATGACAGCGAGGAGAAGAGAGAGAACTAGGGCTGCAATACTCTGCGAACCTTCAGTAAATTACCCGGCATAACCTGAAAATGCTAGTTAGGGGACCGCCGAAGAGTTGCTACCTGGGAAATTGCTGTCGTCCAGGTCCAGGTCATTGGCGCCGCTGCTGACACTGGTGGAGTCCATGGAGTGCACGCTGAGGGTGGTCAGCTGACAGCGGAGCTGCTCAATGTCGCTGTCTTTACTGTCCAGGGCCATCTGCAGCTCCAGGCGCACCTGGCTCTCCTCCGATAACACCTGCAGACGCACGCAAACCAGATCGACTTCAACCCAAGTTGGCCAGGTTCACCGGGGCCTTTATGCCGCTACCACTTGGCAAAGGCCACGGCAGCGAACCCAGATGGACACTAACCCATGGCGTGTTAAGGGGTTAGGTTGAGGCTGCATTCATTTTGATGGACTACATATAAGGTTGCATTCGTGTGATGGTTAGTAAACATCGTAGTCGTGTGATGGTTAGTACAAGGTTGCAGTTGTTGTTTGATGTTAGTTTAAGGTTTTGTGATTGTTGGCATTAGGTTGTGTGATTACTAGTATATGGTTGTAGTTGTATGAGGGGTTAGTATATGATTATAGTTGTGCGATGGTTAGTTGAGGGTTGTGGTTGTGTGATGGTTAGTACAAGGTTGCGGTCGTGTGATGAATAGTAGAAGGCTGATGTGGTATTTTTGACTGACCGCCTGCATGTCGTTGATCTCTCTCTGATACTTGAAGATGGTGGAGTTGAGTTTGTCCCTCTCAGACTTTAGTTCCAACTGCAGCTTCCGGTTCTCCTTCTCCTTCCTGCGCATATCCAGCGTGCCGTCGCGGCTGTGACCAACGCCCAACGTCTCCCTCCGGTTCATGACCTCAGCCAGCTTGTTAACGGCCTGGTGGATACGTGCATTAAAACAATTTCATGGCTGAGGAAATGGACACCACACCGCAACACAGTATATTTCTAATTATTGGCTGGTTTCCTGAACACACAGATCAGACTGATTCAGAAAAATTTAAAATTACTTCTAAATTACTATTCTGCACTGAGTATGCTTTATTGCCCAGCAAAAGGCAATTTTGCGTTATAATGTATACTCCACATACAGTAGATGGAATATGCATGTAGATGCATAATCTGTACCGTGTCTGTGTCTTGCTGAAACCTGGATATAAACCCAACAATGTTGTAATCAAGGAGGCCAGAGGTAATGTTGTAATCAAGGAGGCCAGAGGTAATGTTGTAATCAAGGAGGCCGGAGGTAATGATGTAATCAGGGAGGCCGGAGGTAATGATGTAATCAGGGAGGCCGGAGGTAATGATGTAATCAGGGAGGCCAGAGGTAATGTTGTAATCAGGGAGGCCAGAGGTAATGTTGTAATCAGGGAGGCCGGAGGTAATGATGTAATCAGGGAGGCCGGAGGTAATGTTGCATGTTGACTATCACCCTTCATAAGATGGTCTTGGTTGGGTGAGTGAGACACTACTTTGTGTTTCAGGGCAAGCCATGTCAACCTGCTTGCTCTGAAACACAGCTATATTTCACTAGACAGGTAGTGCCTGCGTGATAACCTCTGACCTCTCACCTGGATCTTCAGCGTTCTCTCCGTCTGCAGCTGTTTCTCAAAGGACATCTTCATGGAATTCATCTCCATCACATCGTCCCTGGCCCTCTGCAGCACTGTGAACGAAACCAGAAGCAAGCATCTCTCAAAACATCCCTGGAATGTTCTGGACAAGACACAACATCGACAAACCAAAACACTAAGGAGCAGGGGTCTTTAGACTGGTAGAGGGGGTTTCTAGACATGGACAGGGGGTCTTTAGACAGGTAGAGGAGGTCTTTAAAGAAGGGCAGTGGGTACTACTCACGTTGCTGCGTCTCCTTCAGTTGGTCATTGAGTTCCTCCTTCTCATTGGCCAAATTGGCTACGTCCGCTGTCAGAGTGCGGTTGGATTCCTCTAGCTACAGGGGGCAGCAGAGGACAAAACAGACATTACATTCAGACCAAGTACTGCACACTGTGTGTAAGTGAAATTGTTGGAAGTGGGCTTTGCTGACAAGGTCCTAAAGCCCTGTTATAAGCTGAGACCTGAAGGTCTGGCATTTAGGAGTATCAGGCCACACCCACTGGATGACAGCACAAGACCTTCCGGTTGCAGGTCTGTCTGAATCTCAGTCACCAGCAGGATACTGCTCTCTGTCAGTGGTCACGTGACGCCTGACAGCGTGAAGGAGGGGCTTCCTATACCCATATAGTTGTAGTTGTCAAACCTTCAAAGCATGAAAACCTTCGACTGTAATGTGATTTGTGGATTCAAATTAACCATGTAGTGTGTGTGTGTGTGTGTGTGTGTGTGTGTACGCGCATCACTCCCTTTCTCTGTCCACGTCTTCCCTCCATCTCTCTACCTCATCTTTTTCATCCCCCTCTCTCTCTGTCTAACTTACTGAGCTGATGGTGGCCTCCTTGTCTTCCAAGTCCTGTTTGTGTCGAGCTATCATGTCTTTGATCTCCAGCTCCTTCATGATCTTCTCCTTCTCCAGGTCAGAGAACTGCTCCTCTGCGATGGAGCGTGCCAGCTGCTCAGAGTCTGCCTTGGTCAGGCTCATCTCTAGCTGGGCCGCCAGTGAATCCCTGACGGAAAGAAAATCCGGAATAGCAGGATGTGGGAATGTTTGGGAATTGGAAACTTAACCGCAAAATGTTTATAAAGACTAAAGTTAATGAGACCAGATCTGCTGCCACTTGGGAATCAGAAATAAGAACATCAGGGAATTTGGGATTTCGGGGAAATTCTTAAAATACCATTTGGGAAAATTAAGTTAACGTAATCAAATGTAGTCTATAAACTGAAGGCCAGGCAGCCCTGAAGGATGGAGATAAATCCCAGAATACCAGTAAAATCAGCTTTGTGGGACATTTTTAAACTGAAATAATGTGGAAAACTAAAGCTAATGATGTTAGAGTCTTGTAATGTATTTCAGGGCAGTCACATGACCAAGATCTTTATTGCATTACCAAAAGGGGTAATATGAGAAGCCTGATCTGAGGTTAGGACTAAGTATATCAATGAGCTCCACATCCACTTTTATTAAACCCTTATCCTGTCCTGGTTCTGAAAACCTACTGACCCATCCTCTGGACCAGATGTTGAAGGACTTTAAAGTCTAGCTGTGGAACTTTACAGTGCGTGCTGACCTTGTTTAACGCAGAACTAAAAACCTGACATAGTTAGGTCAGATTCTAAACGCTTGGTGGTGGTATATGGGTGTTATGACTGATGAGACGGAGACACCTGTAGGACAAGCGTCAGAACAGGTAAGCTGGATCGTACAACCTGCAGTATTGCCAGGCTACTGTATCACCTACAGCATCAATGAACTGAGAGATTAGGGGATTAACTCATGTTTACATCAACATACAGCTAATCTCCATTTCTGTCTTCTACTAGTTTGTCTACAAGAGATAAAATGTGAGCAATTTACACTATTCTCCAAATACTTGTTTGAGCTGCTTAAAAGGTTTAAGGTAATGTTTTCCTTTTAAAATGGTCCTTCTCTGCTTGGCTCCAGGAACTGTAGGAGATCTAAAACTAAGCCAGCGCAGTAAAGCTTGGCTCAGTTTGGCTCGGCTCAGTTTGGCTCGGAAACAATTGCAGTCTTCTTGTATCATGTAAAGTTGCTAAATGTCATTAACCTAACTCACAAAGATCCCCACAGATTTTCCTAAAATTCTGGTTGAAAATGTGTGCTTTCGTGAGAAACCTGGGAAAATGGGGAAATTTTCCAAGAATTGTACAACCCAGGTTTCAAGGCACAGTCTCTGGTAGGACTCGATCATAGTAGCTACCTCTCCTCCTGATACTCTTCCAGTCTCTGGTGAACTTCCTTATACAGCTTGTTCCGTTCGTCGCACTCCTCCTTCAGCTCCCGGATCTGGGTCTTGTACAGGGTCTGTCAGACAGGAATCAGGCCAACACTCAACACACAACTACTGGACGTCCCAAACGACAACCCTGGTCCATATGTGGCAAACTGCATTTGGCGGGGCTGATCGGGTCGGCCACAAACAGGGGGCCATTTGGAACAGACACTATTAAGGGGACAGAGGGCCATTTGGAACAGACCCTGTTAAGGGGACAGGGGGCCATTTGGAACAGAGCCTGTTAAGGGGACAGGGGGCCATTTGGAACAGAGCCTGTTAAGGGGACAGGGAGCCATTTGGAACAGAGCCTGTTAAGGGGACAGGGGGCCATTTGGAACAGAGCCTGTTAAGGGGACAGGGGGCCATTTGGAACAGACAGGGTGGTGTGATTGGACTGATAAACAGGCCGTCATGGTCTTTCTTAGGAAGTAAATGTCCAGTCAGTCACCGTCCCTAAATACCCAGGAACATTCCTAACAGGATACCTGGAAAACCTGGACATCTGACGGAATGTTGACAGATGCTGTGCAACCCCCAGTCTTTACAGACATTTTGAAAGTGATTATATCATTGTAGTACCGTAAAATACTGCTCCGCCTCCAGCTGCTCCTTCAACTCCTTGAGCTGTCCGTCAGCCTCCTGTCTCTCCCTGTGATTGGGCAAAATCACTGTCAATCACTTTCAAGACAAATAGCATCTCAATCTAAAACAGGCGATGCACAGGTCCCACCATGTAGGCCATTGCCTTTACATCCTCATATCTAATGATGGGTAACATCCACTGGCCTACACATCCTCATATCTAATAATGGGTAACATCCACTGGCCTACACATCCTCATATCTAATAATGGGTAACATCCACTGGCCTACACATCCTCATATCTAATAATGGGTAACATCCACTGGCCTACACATCCTCATATCTAATAATGGGTAACATCCACTGGCCTACACATCCTCATATCTAATGATGGGTAACATCCACAGGCCTTCACATCTTCTAGACATTCATGTCCTACCTGCGCAACTCCTTGTTCTGTTTCTCCAGGCTCTGTTTCATGTCCAGCAGGTGGTTGAGCTCCTGTTTCAGCTGCTTCTCAGAGGAGCGCAGGGTGGTCACCTGCTGGGTCTGGGCCTTCAAGTCGTTCTGGCTAAGCCGGCGTAGCTGCACCTCCTGCTCCACGCATAGACGCAGGTTGTTCACCTAGAGCAATGAAAAATACAGAGAGAGATAGAGGGAGAAAAGAGACAGAGGCAGGGATAGTGGGTGATGTTAATTGTAAAACCCTACATTTGCAGTCCTCACTCAAATGAAACAGTGTGTTTGTGCGCGCGCACGCGCACACACCTCCTCTAGGTGTTTGTCTCTTTGCATAACTAGCTCGTCCAGTTTCTGCTGGGCCTGCTTGAAGTCACAGTCCAGCATAGAGTGATCCTTCTCCAATTGCAACAGTCGGGACTCCAGCTGCACCTTGGAGCTTCGCTCCTCCTGCAACGTCCGTTCCATTCCTGACAAAACCGGGAGATTATGTTATGATAGTTATTACTATAATGGAGAGCTAAATAATGTTATGATAGTTATTACTATCATGGAGAGCTAAATAATGTTATGATAGTTATTACTATAATGGAGAGTTAAATAATGTTATGATAGTTATTACTATAATGGAGAGTTATATAATGTTATGATAGTTATTACTATAATGGAGAGTAAAATATAGTTATGATAGTCATTACTATAATGGAGAGTTAAATGTTATAAAATGATCATTTAGGCCCAAACACCCATTTCCTCCCGACCATCGTTTCTACCTCATCTCCACCTGGCTCCCCAGCTCACCTTTCAGGGCCTCAGACTTGGCCTCCTCGATGGACTCGTAGATCTTGTTCTCGTCCGCGAGGCGTGCCTTGGTGGCCCTGTGTGCTGCCTCCTCAGTGTCCAAACTCTGTTGCAACGACTTGAGTTTGAACGTCAGATCGATCTCCTGATTGCTCTTCTCCTGTGGACCAATCAGAGGTCAAAGGTCAGTTGATTGGATCCATTCAGGTACGTCAGGACGTCGGAGTGAACGGGTATTAAGTATCAGCAACATATATGTAAAGTGCTTTAATATATTGGCAGCTGTCCTGAAATTGCCTTATAGATATAAATCAGGCCACAGTCTCTGTCGCCTTACAGTTGAGTAAGGTAATCCTGCTAACTGATATATGGTACAGTGATGTATGGTGTTGGTTACAAATCTAAGAGAAGTTTATAGAGTCCTGGTAAGACAGTGGGGAATGCATGTACTGAACACAGCCATAATCCCCCCAAAAAATGCTACATTTGTTTTGTGGTTTGAACTAAGAAAACAGACTTGTTCGTGGAGAAAAATAATTTCCTGCTTCGGTTTTAGAATTTCTTTAGCAGTCAGAAAACCTGCTGAGCAGTAACCATAAGGTTGCTAGATTGAATCTCAAGACGACAAGGATTAAACATCCGTTGTTCTGTCCCTGAGCAAAGCATTTAACGCTAACTGCTCCCAGTTCGTTGAGAATGAGAAAGTTTTCTCAGTCATCCTTAAATGATAAAATACGTGTTGAAAGCAAAAAAAATTTATAATTTTAACAACAACTCAAGTTACCATGAGCATGCAGATCACAGTTTAGGATTCAAGACAAACTGCAAAATAGAAAATAAAAATTGTTGCATCTGCCAGACAGGAACATCTGGTAGATGTAGCTTACACCTTTCCAATCCTCTCAGATCTTTACACGTCAAAAGGAAGGTCCGAAGGAACCAAGAGTAGATCAGGGATTGAGCCAATCTACAGTGTGTAGTCTGGGTGCTAGCAGGCGAAGTCCAGCAGAGTTTTAACTTGTTTTTACTAATATAATATTGTTGTACAGAGTTTTAACTTGTTTTTACTAATATAATATTGATATACAGAGTTTTTATTTGTTTTTACTAACAATTATGTTGCACAGAGTTTTAACTTGTTTTTACTAAGATAATATTGTTGTACAGAGTTTTAATTTGTTTTTACTAACATAATTTTGTTGCACAGAGTTTTATCTGAAGAGCTTCAAACCCATTGAAACCCATGCTGCAGCAGAACATGCATGCTGGAGGCAATGGCTTGGACCACTGGGCCACCGTAGCCCCAAACCAATCAGATGGAAGTAAACACAATGGAATGGGATTAATCTAAATGTGTCCCATATAAAATCTTGTTTTAATAACAAAACACTTTGACTACAACAGGGTTGCCGTAACGAAAACAAAACCAGGCCGTTCCATTCAGTATAACGAACCCTACCCAGGTTTCTCACAGTACCTTCTCCATGTCAGTGAGTCTCTGCTGGAGTTGGCTCTTCTCCGTCTGCATTTCAGACAGTGAGCCCTTCATCTGCTTCACCTCCTCTTCCAGACCCTGGATACGACCTGAGAGTGTGTGAGACACAGAGAGTGTGTGAGAGACCGAGTGAAATGCATGAGAGAAGGAGAGATGGGAGAGAGAGAATGAGAGAGAAGAGGATAAGCGAGTGTGTGTGAGCAGTATGTCACTGAGGTAAGGAGAGGAAACGCCTGCCCAGCCCCACTACACACTAGGAAAGAAATGACATCATCATTTACACAGTTTTCATCCATTCACTTGTTCCCTCCTTTAAATAATTGAAAATAATGGGCTCCAACATGTCTTTTCCTTGTTGCTGGTGACGATACCAGAGAGAAGACTTTACAGGGAAAACTATGATGCATCACAGCAAACAAGTGGCCGGCCTGTTCTGTCCCGTCCCAAACTGTTCTGACTGAACAGGCAGCGGGTTTCCATAAATTATTCCCAGGTCGACCTGGGTCCTAGTTGTGCTTGGTCAAGCTTCCTGTAAGAGAAACAATGTAATGGTTCCAAAGTGCAAACTCTGCTACTCTAACAGGTGGACCCAACGAAACCTCTGCAATGGAACCAGCTAAACCTCTGCAAGGGAACCAGCTAAACCTCTGCAAGGGAACCAGCTAAACCTCTGCAAGGGAACCAGCTAAACCTCTGTAAGGGAACCAGCTAAACCTCGGCAATGTAACCAGCTAAACCTCGGCAATGTAACCAGCTAAACCTCGGCAATGTAACCCAGCTAAACCTCGGCAATGTAACCCAGCTAAACCTCTGCAATGTAACCAGCTAAACCTCTGCAATGTAACCAGCTAAACCTCTGTAACGTAACCAGCTAAACCTCTGCAATGTAACCAGCTAAACCTCTGTAATGTAACCAGCTAAAACTCGAATGCCACCAACTAAACCTCTGTAATACAACTGATTAAACCACTGTAATGGTGCCAATTAAATCTCTAATGGAACCAACAAAAACTTACGGAACCAATTAAATCTCTAACGGTACCAATTAAACCTCTGTAGTCTTGTTTCACCAGACAACGCGTGTTCCAGCCTCACCCTGCAGATCCACTACGGTCTCCGCCCCCGAGCTACGCTCCCTCCTCTCGACCTCCAGGTCGGCCTGCAGGCCCATCAGCTGCTGCTCCAGGCTCATCTTGGTGTTCTCCAGCTGGGTGCACTTGTCCCCCAGCTCCCTGAGGCTGAGCTCCAGGGCCTGGGCTTGCTTCTGGGCCTCGGCCTGGCTCTTCCGCAGGCGCCCAGCGGCCTCCTGCTCATCCGCTAGCAGGGCGGTGACCTCCTCCACCTGGGCGGGAGTGATGGGGGGGGGGGTTTAGCACACATTTAGTGGTGATTCACCAGTAGTTCTAAGTTAGCGGGAGAGAGGGAGAGAGAGACAGACAGCTAGAGGAGGAGAAAGGGCGAAAAAGAGAGAGAGAGAGTGTATAAGTAGACACTGACTGACCTGTCGCTGTAGATGGATGTTCTTTTCATTGGACACCTGACTGTTCTGGTTTCTCCTCTTCAGCTCTTCTAGTTGGTCCCGTAGTCCATTCACTAGGCAAGAACAACCAGGTGCGTCAGTCAATCAGCGAACAGGTGTGTAGGACAGTAACAAATGTACAGGTGAGGAAATGGGAAAAGGGCTATTAAATCTATCTGGATAATCCTATAAAATAGGAATACATTTATAGAAATTCAATTACTGGAATAGCTGACTTCTGTTCATTGTATATGTATACACGTAATCATATGCGCTACCCAAAATATGGACAAACTCTTAATGCAGTAATAGCTAGAAGTTGATTTGGGAAATAGTTTAGACGTAGTGACAAGAAAAATGTTCTACGCATAGAAATATAACCAATGGACAGAGCTTGAAACCACTAGCCCTGGTCCGGGCATCTATTTCTACGGTTCTCCATGCGTGTATCCTACAGCATGCTTATGAAGCAGGCTTACGTTCGTTCTCCAGACCGCGTTTCCTCTCGGCCTCCAGCTCCACCCTGCGGAGGTTCTCTGCGCTCTGGTGCTGCAGCAGGGCCCGGTCCTTCTCCAGCTGCCTCAGGGAGGACTCCACCCTCTGCCTGTTGCTCATCTGCATGCGGATGGGGAAGGATGGAGGTGAGCGTCCGTCACAACATTACAGAGTCTGACCCGAAACCTCACGTGCGGCCCGTTGATCGTCCTCACCTCCTCGTCCAGTTCCTTGACCAGCTTCTCTAAACTGCTAGCCGTGGTCCTGGGAAGAGAAGATCGTGCATGAGAGTACGTGCACCTGCGTGTCTGTGGGAGCGTGCTCGTGCATGCAGGCTTGGCCGTCTGGTCAGACTTGACCACTCCCCCAGGTTTGAGAGTGCGGTACGTGTGAGCCTTGCACAATAACCATTCGAAGTTTGCCCTAATTGGACTGAGTGTTTCATCCAATGGCAGTAGAGTATTTTTCGTCTTGATATGATTATAGCCAATCAATTCGGTTCAGTGGTGAGCCATACCTGCACTTGAGCTCCAGTTCGTTTTTGGCCTGCCTCTCATGGCGGAGCTGCTCCTCCAGTTGACGGATCTTCAGGTCGGACTAAGGAGGAGAGGGACGGAGTGTTAACTAGGACTCTCACAAACCTACCAGCTGTACCAATACCTCCTTGAGTTGGGCATGGCAATCACACAGAGCCAGGTCCTGTCAGTCTGAAGGGTTGGTCTGTCAAACACAATTATATTTCCTATGTGTGAGAGTGTTTAATAGTTTTTTTTGTCCATCTAAGCCCCAGGATAATGTCTCAAAGCTACCTTGCCAGACGACTCCTGGCTCTCCCTGGTCACTGGTACATATTTGCCATGTACTCTTGTGATCCTCGGTGAGAAAAGCCAGCTGGGTTCGGTTACCTTTCTGAGGCCGGCTTCTCTCTAGGTTTTAACCAGAATGGTGTGTGTCTTCCTAGGTTGTTTCTTCTTACACACTGTGCGTCAACGTCTGCACTGATTTCTCTTTAAGGATGAGGTTGGGTATGTGTATTGGCACTTTGTTATACTGCTGGTGTAAAAAGGGCTTTATGAAATGCATCTGATTGATTGGCCAATCTGATGGCTCTGGTCAATGCAACAACCTACCATTTGTATGCTGTTCTGTTTTTACTTAAAGGGCCAATCCAACCAAAAATAGACATTCCTATGAGTTGTTAAATAATATACAACAACAATATAATATTATAATTTTTTTCTGTATTTTAGTGTATTTCTTAAAAGGAGCATGTGAAAATTGTCAAAGCAATTCATTAGGACTCAAGTTTACTACAAAACCCACAATGCAATGCTCTCTCAAAAGGCTGGTTGGCTAGGTTAATTTATACCCCAGTAGTTAGCTTAGCTAAACAAAAATGTTTCTATACAATAATATCAAAGTCCATAGAAGAACGTGAAGTGATATAGTTATAAAATCTCACATACAAACAGCACTATCAAGGAGTTAAAAACGTACCATGTTCAAATTGGCAGACATCCCAGCTGTGCCGGAAGTTCCGGAAGTCTCCCGCATTTTAATAGCGTCACCCTGATGCCCATGAATTATCTACAATATCACGGAAATTGATTTTTTTTTAGACTGAGCGAGAGAGAGTTAAGGGCTGAATCTCAAATCGCATTCAGCATACTACAGGGGATGGTGATATACGTACTGCTTAGTATATATAGTAGGCTGTTATGCCAGTATTTGGGACCGATTGGGACACTCTACCTCGTCTCGAAATGGCAGTAGACATTGAAGCCACCTCCCTGAAATGGGTTTTTGCAGGTTGGGATGTCTGAATTGGTAAAAAAAACCAAATCTGTATAAAGCAGATTGCTATGGCAACGAGCAAGTGGGTCTGCGACTCACTTGCAAGGAGACGTGGGAAGATGGGACACAACTGCTTAGCCTTATGGTGGCCCCCGAAAAACTGTGACCAGAATATGTAACTTTGCGTTATTGCAAGATTTACTGACTTTCGCCAAACTGATGAGTTAAGATTTGTGGATTACCTCTAGCTATCCGAGGAGCCTAATGTTTTTTTCAAGCCTGACAGAATTATACTTGTTCAACAATTCTAAATCCTCTGACCATTATACTTCAAAAAGTCTGTTCCATGTGGAGTCGAGGTCCAGCAACACTCCCGACTCCTTGCACATACTGGTCTCCCCCGCCGGAGACCAGGGTTCGATACCCATCTTCATATTTCAGCCTTGCAAAACACTACCAAAATAAGTAAGGAGAGGGTGTGTCCAGAATCTGCTTAATCTATTTTATTCAGTTGGTCTTTCTTAGAATCATGTCTTCAAAGGTTTGTCACACTGAACATTTACATTTTCGATTTTGAACCCAAAGGTCGTCCTTGTCCCTTCCGAGCACATCCTCTGTGCTGCCCACAGCGCTTTAAAAATAAGAAAACAAACCCACAAACGCACGCACGCACGCAACAACTTACCTCTCCTTTGATGCTGTCCTTTTTTTCCTCACTGCTCTCCACACAGCCGTCCAGTTCTTCCACAGAGATCTCTTTATTCGCTCCCCTTAGCAGTCTGGTAGAGAGAAGGAAAAACAGGGGAGAGGCTGTCTTGGGGTCTTTAAACCGGTTTCACCTGAGGTACCCTGCCAGCCAACCATGCCAACCTCCCCTACCCTCGGAGTACCCGTGCCCCCGCCAAGCCCCATAACGCGTCGTGCACAGAAACCACCTCAGACTCTGGCTCTCCTATCCCCATTCACGGACTACGGCGGTGTGGATCAGACCAGACTCCATTACAAACCCATTGAAGTTACAGGAAGGGTTCCTGGAACAAGGATGTAGTGTAAAGCAGTAACAAACTCTCCCTCCCTTTCTCCCTCCCTCCTTCCTTCCTTTTACCTCCCTATATTTCTCTTAATCCCTCCATCCCTCCCTCCGTCTCTCTCTCTCTCTTCCCTCCCTTTTTTCCTCTCCCTCTCCAAAACTGCCTTAAAACATACAGCACACATTTAAATCCATTAAGAAAAAAAAGACGACTGGCCTGCTAGATGAAGTAACATAAATAGCCTGCATGTGCACAAACGCAAACCAAAAGCCAGTTAAACCTTAGAAACAATGTGTCTTACTGGTCCTCCTTAAAGTAGGTGAAGCCCACAAATGGCAGTTGGTTGCCCACAAATGCCTTTGGTGTGGGAAAGGTCTCCGCAGTCCCTTTGTCATCCTCGATCTCTTCAAAGTTGCTGGTGTCTATGTCACTGCTCAGCTCTGGCACTACTGGGGCCACGGCTGAAGAAGGGAGGGAGGGGGAGGGGGAGAGGGAGAGGGAGAGAGAGAGAGGGGAAGTGTGTGTGAGAGAGGGAGGCAGAGCTGGGAAGTGTGTGTGTGTGTGTGTGTGTGTGTGTGTGTGTGTGTGTGTGTTTCGTAGACCAAGCCATCCTGGGAACAGGAGTGACGCCAGACCAGACAACCCTCTCCCCCTACAGTAGACGCTTTGTGCCCCAACACACTGTTACCTTTCACACACACAGCCTGAACACACTCCGGGAGAGGACTAACCCCCCCCCACCACCACACCCAGAACACTCTCCAGGAAAGAAGAGGACTAACCCCACCCACCCACCCACCCACACACGGCAGAAGCAAACCCCAACACACCTCCTCAACAATGGAGGAGGATGTAGCTGCTGGTGTAGCACATGGGGATGTCTGAAAGTCACTTCTCAGCCCTAGAAGTCCACGTTTCCATCCTTCTCAGTGGCACGTAGAGAACAGCCGCTTTAAGATGAGGGCCACATGTGTTTGTGAATCAGAGGTCCCCGGTTCAAACCAGTTATGTCCAGAATCGGAAAACGGTGTTCGCTACACAAGCGGCTTGACGTCGTTAACACTAGCCAGGAAACTGTGACTATTTCTACAACTGGATCCATTTTGGCTTCAGGACCAAATCCAGACAGAACCCTCAATTGAAAAAGATCAGGACATCAAGACATGGATGAAAAAGATGAGTAAAGAGAGGGAATGACAGACAGAGAGAGAGAAAAGCCTGAGAGGTGCGGTGAGACTTTGGGGGAGACAGATGTGACTCCCGCTCATGCACGGCAATTGCTGAGCGGCTTTCCCAGCATGCCCTCTGATAGCGGGTGGGTTAATGACAGGCAGCTGTGGCCACAGTGAGCTGAGGGAGCAGGGAGCGACCGCCCTCAAATCTGATCTGGGGCCTGGTGAAGCGGCTTTGGGACACCCCCTCTCATTACTCCCATCCAAGGCAGCCCCGCCCGTCCCCAGGGGGCCTCCCTCCCACATGCTCCCTTCATTCATCCACCCATCTCGTACCCCTTCGTGTTTTCACAGGGAACGGTGCTTGCTAGCACCCAGGCTAAATATCAAATCACTCCTACCTTTGACCGGGGACACTAGGGGGGCCGCAGCGCTGCCGCCAAACCCGTCTTGGGGGTTCATTCCAGGCGACAGTCAGGACGCCACTGCCTGCTAGCTAACCAGCCGACCAGAGCGAGGGAGGCTGCATTCCAGTTCTCCACCTTCCTGCCCTAATATGCACACGCTCTCCCAGAAACTGGGGAAATCGTGGGAAACCAGCCGATGAGTGCACCAGTCGTACACTTTTAAATCCACATGGGGAGTGTGATGGTACAGCCCTCTGACGAAAGGTGGATAATTGGTGGATTGGAGACTTGCGAGGTCAATAGCGACAGACAGACGGACTAACTCTTAATCGGTCAGGTCAAACTGACAGAGAGATATGGAGAGAAATAAATTCCACGGACCAATGCTTCCTTCTCCATCCTCCTTGATTTCGTGTGAGATAAAATTGCCTTCTATAGTACTCTTATTAGATCAGTGTCACATGAAATCACCGTCAGAGAGAATGAACGGAGGAGCCCACGTAATGCACAAGCATGTCTCAGAAAAAAACAGGAAAACAGGAATTGACTGAAATCCCTTCACTAAGCATTCAACCCCCGGGCCATACTCATCCAGAGAGGCAGCGCTGACTTAGTGTCCATTACAACTTTTTGGATTGAATCACATTTCATTTTGAGATGACAATCGTCTTCCCTGTGATTGGCAGGATCACATGGACATCAGGAAGGTCCCTGCCCGCGGCGCAGCAGCAATTCCCAGACTTCAGATGCAGCACATACCAAGGTTGAGGTCAAGTCCATTTGAATTTAAAGTCACCTAAGGGAACACACATGGATTCCAATTCTCTTCAGTATTTATCATAGCGGAGCATGTTGAAGGTTTAGTCAACTTTCGTAACGGACTGAAGCGTAGTTCACCCCAAACACCCTGGTCGTAGGGATGTTGTGCTGCAGTGCACCATGGGAAGGTTCAGTTAGAGGAGTGATAAGAGTGCAAAGTCTATTACCTCTGGTTCCCCACATGGGAATGAGCTGTACTATGTGATGTGAGAGACCTCCCATTATGAGACCCAAACAGCAGCAGACAGACACATACACAGCTACAGACAGGCGCAGACAGAGTTACAGACAGGCGCAAACACACAGACAAGCACACACATGTAAGCACATGCACAGGTTGTCAAAACATGCAAGACTGTCAGAACAAATGCACACACGCGCGCACACACACTTACTCTCGCGGATGGTGCTGAAGGTCCACTGGTCATTCTTGAAAAAGGGGTGTCTCTTGATCTCCTCCACACCGTTCCTTCCCAGGCGCACATCCCTGTACACAGCCAATGGGACAGGGTGGTCACACACTCACACAAACTCAACCGCAACCTGAACACAAGCATATGACCTGCACCTCCCCCCACTCATCATCCCTCCTCCTCCGCCACACGGCCAGAGGGGTGTGGCCGTTTGGGCTGCCACGTGTGGGACATTCCAGCCCTGGTGAAGTAGAAGGGAGGGAGGAGCGGGGAGGGGCGTGTCTTTGCCCCACCAGAAACAGTTATAGGAGAGACAACGGCATGGCAGACACACGGAGCATGTCCCGAAGATGGAGGGGGAAATAGAAACAGAGAGAGGGAGCTTTCTTCAATCTACACTACACATCTGCTACCACAATGTTATTTATTTAACCCTCCTTTGACTGAGAACACGTTCTAATTTTTCATCAGTGATCTGGGGGATGATTACAATAATTACAGGGATGAATGAGCCAACTGAAAGCTGGGGATGAATAGATGGCATGAGGTTACAGCCAGGACAACAAGGTCAGCACCCCTTAAATATCATGGGATGTTCATTGATCACGGAGTGATATGTCAAATTCCTGTCTCAAAGACCGAATGCGTCAAAGGGCAATGTCCCCGTCACTGACCTGAGGCATTTAGATCTCCCGTCTCTTAAAAGGTAGGACAGCAGACCCCCGGCCAATGTTTAGAAACCTACTGAAACCCAAGTGTTTTAAAAAGTATGAAAACTAACGAGAAAAGAGAACAAAAAATAAAAAGCGAAAAACTGCAAAAGCTAGCGAATCAAATCACCATTAAGGCCAACAGCTGAAACGACAAAATAAAAATCAGGATGGCATAGAAAGGGACACGGTTAAACGCCGACGTGTGAGAGCGTAGGTGGGCCTGATTATGACAGACTGATCTGCTGAACGAGGCAGTGAACAACAGAGAGACCGGGTGAATGAACAGGTTACTGAGTTGGTGTCTGCGAGGCAGCAGAGTGAAGGAGAAAATAACCTGAGGTAAAACGAGAGTGAAAGGCAGGCGTTGTGCTACAGCAGGAAGAAAGGACTAGTGTTTCACATGGCCCCCGAAGAGCCGCCTGCTAACGTTAACAGGAAGTGGGTCACACCTTAGGGGATCACTGGGTGGCCGGAAGGGCCAGGTCTAAACCAGCTAATACCACTTTAATACCACCTTTGTGTGGGAGAGGAATGGGGTGTATGATAGGGTGTTTATGTATGTTATGTGTTGGGTCAGTTAATTCTGTCTGGTGCCAGTTAGCATGCTATCCTTATCTAGCCTGCAATCCTTATCTAGCCTGGTCAGATGCTAACTGTATTTTGTTGTACTGTACTTGTACTGTTCAGTGACAATAAAGTTGAATCAAAATCTAATCCTTATCTAGCCGGCAATCCTTATGTAGCCAGCTACTGTTGCTGCTATATTTTCATTTATTTACATATGCAAAAGACTAGCCAACTGGTGAAACACAGTGTTGACACAGAACAAATGTGAAGTTACCACTTGTACAACACCATGGGTAGTCTCTGGAAATCGTTTCAGCACTGAAAAGTGAATTTTTGCTGTTGTGGGAGGGTTTAAGTATTATCAAGGCTTCAGTAAGCCACTTTCTCTTCAGAGCAAAAAGGGTAGAGGTCATGGGGTTGTGTTTTCATCACAGGTCACAAACATACCTGTCTGACAAGAAGGCACAAATTAGGTCTTTGACATCGTTGGACAACTCCATATCGTCTGGGAAATGGAGATTATTCCTGTGATCCATTATCTTCCCATAAGTTCCCACAAGTGACTCTGCATAAAACGGGGTTTCCCCTGCAATGGAACATGACATGTTAAAAAACAGACGTTTTTGGGGCAGTTTGTGTTTTTGATGATAGAGAAGGTAGCAGTGGGTTAGAACACGACTTTGCCAGGTGAACTGACATTCTCAGAACATTGTCATTTACAGCAACCACCAGCGGAATGGTCACATGGGGAGGAGACGGGATGAATGAGCCAATTGGACGCGGTGGATGATTAGGCAGCCATGCTGGTACGAGTGTTTGATGAGAAATTTGGCCATGACACCGGGGTTAACAGCCCTTATAAATGCTGAGTGAAATTTAGTGACCACAGGCAGTCAGGACATCCATTTAACATCCCTTGCGAAAGATGGCACCCTATGTAGGGCAATGTCCCCGTCATTACTCCGAGGCATTTGGCAATGTCCCCGTCATTACTCCGAGGCATTTGGCAATGTCCCCGTCATTACTCCGAGGCATTCGGTTATGATCTTTAGACCAGAGGGAACTGTGACCTCTACTGGCTGACCAATTCCTAACATGGAAATGTGAAATGGGAGGGTGGGGCGGCAGACAAAAATCACTCACCAACCAGCATCTCATAGATGAAGACCCCCACAGACCACCAGTCACACTCGCGGCCGTAGTAGCCGGCACCCCCCTGGGACATGAGCACTTCAGGGGAGATGTAGTCAGGAGTCCCCACCGCCGTGTCACATTTCACCATGCCCTTCTGGAATGACAGACAGACCAATGGACATGTGGGGAGGCAGACGGGAAGAGACACGCAGTGGGAAAGACAGGCAGTTGGAGAAACAGAAAACATGTTGACAACCAGGGAGGTAGACAGGTGGAGAAGCAGACAGACAGACAGCCGGACAGAGAAGCAGACAGACAGACAG
>JACXGI010004304.1:0-46635 GCA_016801175.1 Esox masquinongy
ATTTTTCATCCCCCCCCGAAGATTTTAATTTGTTTTTCAATTGAATTGTTCACATTATAGGTCACATTGAGAGTGGAAAAAGTTCTGACATGATTTATCTTTGTCTCATTTTTTTACATCATAAAAACCTGGCATTTTAACAGGGGTGTGTAGAATTTTTATATCCACTGTATATGCACATTGCACACACAGTACATTTGACCACCATTACTATCATCAGGGATGGAATGTCTCCAGGCTTTGTTCTTTGCTGATCATTGGAGCAAAGTGCCACCAAGCCCAGGCCCACACATATGGGTTGACGGCAGATATGGGAACCTGACCTCATTGTTTTGCCCTGTGGTCCACTCAACCCCACCTACTTCCTCCCACCAATGTCACTGGGTGGTCAAATTCAATGCAACCTGTTTAACCTGTAGGAAGATTCCAGCATGGCTGATAGAGAAATAGCTAGAGAATGAGCTTGTTTATAGTACAATCAACAGGTGATTTCTGCACCTATTTTCTACAGTTGGAGTCAGTGTAAGTGATATAACAATACTCCTTATGGTGCAAATGGAGGTACAGTTCATTGCCCATACCACACTGGAACATCCCGGATTAAAAGGCACTCTAGCAGACATTCCGGATCTGCTTTTGGGTTCTTTCATACGTAGTGGTCTTGTTGTCAAACAACGGTACAAAATGACCTGACAAAACATTAAATGGGAGATGTGAAGTAGGTTTAAATTTGAACTGTGAAACCTGGACGTTGTCAAAGGCACCCCAGCTTATTTTGGGTTCTGAATCTAGACAGTTGGCTTTTAGTACACTGACAAACTTCTGGGAAGGCAGATGTGCAGGGTTGTTGAGAGTAGGGTTCCCATTCCTATTCCACTGTAGGCTGGTCCAATTCCCTTTCGAATGTCGTTACTTATGTCCGACCACCACTCTGGTTTTCTTGGTTTTCTGGGAATTGAGTTTCAGTTGAGTATATGGGCAGCGGACGATAAGCTTCCTTTGTCCTGGAGCAGAGCAAAGAGGTTATCCAACCCCTACAGACAGCGATTACTATCCCCAGATCATGTCTGTTATGATTTGGGTGTTGATTTCACCCCTTCTCTCTTAGCACCACCTGGTCTGATGGTGCTGTGAAACTTCTAAACTGTCTCCAGGAATTCCCACAGGAATCTCGTGCCTCTCTTTCCCTATTCACTTGCACCATGTAGGACAGCAGGCTGGAAACACCTCGTGGTCTGGTAAGTGACCATAGGTTGACACAAAGGATGCATGTGTCTGGCTCACACTGTGAATGGCCAGGAGGGCCATCACATCTCGTAAGGGAAAAGAGGATAAGGAGAGGCTGTTAGGATACTGCCGGCACTGAGAAAGGGGCCGCACTGCCATCTCTCCTGGTGTGATATATACAAATTTGACAGTTCATTGCAAGGACACAATGTGTGAGAAGGAACACATTTGGAAAGGTGTGTAACAAGGATTAGGGTGGGGGGGCATGGATGTTGGTAGGATATACTAGAAGGACTACTCCTTTTTGTGCATGTAGCTGCGTGTTTGTGGGTATCAACTTCTGGGTCCTGTTTTTTCAAAAGTTACCTAGATAGATTCCATCTTTTGGGTAGGATGAAATACACATAAATAGAATTAATAATAAGGACAAACAACTATTTGGAATTGGGACGCCAGATCTAGTCACTCAATTTCTATGAATTTCACCCTATCCCATACAAGTCCAGATAGAGAGAAAGTGCAGAACACGCAAGTATAAATACTTTGTACATAATAAACAAATACTCCTACATTGCTATGGGATTTCCTAATCCCAAGGTTTCTCAGGCGTATAAAGGTTGGTGATGTCAGTTCCAGAGCAGGTCTGTACCATGTACTTTCTAGCAGTCAGATTCCTGGAAAACTGAGCCAAAACCAGGTCTCTGCATGTTACCGAATCTCTCTACTTTCTCATAGCTCTTTCAATGTCCTTCGTGTGAAACATGTTTTGGCATGAACCGTGGTTTCGACTAGCTGGGTCTTAATCCTGTCTGTTTGGTGTGCTCTTGGGTGAGGGGGGGTTGATTTGGAGTGAGTATGACACATAGCTGGATAGTTTCAACTCCACATGGAGAGGTATCACTTTAAAGGTTTTGATATGGGAGGGCGCCGCCTGCCTGTGCTGACATGTCCCATAAATCCACTTGGGAACGGCAGGCCCATCCCGGACCCACACCACAATATTAATGTTCCTCAGCAAGTGGCCCTCTGACCACATTTCACTGCTAAAGCTGTGTACACTTTCATACAAGTATACATACGGGCGGAATCATAAAGGCACACTCACACATACTTACAGAGAGGAAGTGGTTTTCTCATGACCAAAACTACAACGCTGCGTAAAATGTAAATAAAAACAGAACGCAATGATATGCAAATCAATTAAACCGTATATTCAATAGAAAAAGGCTCAAAGACAACATATCAAATGTTGAAACTGAGAAATGGTATTTTCTTTTTTGAAACATGTTGCTGGCATGAAATTCAAAATGGGGATGGGGAGGGTTTTACCACTCTGTGGTGAATGACGTTTCTCAATGTAAAATTGCAAAGACTTTGGGTATTTCATCATCTACAGTACATAATATCATTAAAAGTATCAGAGAATCCGGAGAAATCTCTGTATAGGGACAAGGCCAAAAACCAATATTAGATGGTGTGCCCCTATCCCAACTTTTTTTAAACATGTTGCTGGCATAAAATTCAAAATGAGGATGGGGAGGGGTTAACCACTCTGTGGTGAATAAAGTTTCTCAATGTAAAATTGTAAAGAGTTTGGGGATTTCATCATCTACGGTACATAATATCATTAAAAGAATCAGAGAATCTGGAGAAATCTCTGTATGCAAGTGACAAGGCCGAAAACCAATATTGGATGGTGTCACGGTCGCGGAGGCAGGACACCTGCGCAGAGTTGAATTAATGTTCTTCTTGACAAAACTGAACAGAAAACAACAAAAGGAGAGGCAGTCTACAAACTGAGTGCAAACATAAACAATTATCCACAACTCAAAAGGCAAAAAGGTCAACTAAAATAGGGTCCCCAATTAGAGGCAACGTTGGAGAGCTGCCTCTAATTGGGGACAAATCAAAAACAGCAGCGCAGAGATGCCTAGAGGCACCTCTGCAGTCAGGCCCTGGCTGTGACCCCCAGGCGCATAGAAAAGCCTAGAGGCCCCCAGCCAGGACCTGACAGATGGCTGTGATCTTCGGGCCCTCGGGCGGCACTGCATTAAAAACAGACATGATTCTCTTGTAGAAATTATTGCATGGGCTCAGGAAAAAAAACATTGTCTTTTTGGAAGTGTTCCTTCCAAAAAGACAAATGCAAGTTAAAACTCTATCATGCAAAGTAGAAACCATATATAAACAAGATCGTACCCTATATCTCAAGAATTACGTTCCCTGGGAACTATTGTAAAAACCGCAATTACATTCTATGCCAACATATCTAGTTGCTATTATGTCGGTCAAGAACATTATATATTTAGAAAAATAAATCGATGTGTATGGTAATAATCCAATAGTTTTGTAGGATTTCACCTATCCAAATAAGGCAATTTATGTAGACCATCCCCACTCAACATCCCCACTCAAGCCAAATCAGTTGTTTTTAAAAGAATAATACAATACGAAAGCCTGTATGGAGAGCGCCGCGAGTGGCCATTCAAAATGTGGATTGATATATAACGTTCTTGACCGACGTAATGGCACTAGATATGTTGGCATAAAACGTAATCGTGGTTTTTACAATAGTTCCCAGGGAAAGTAATTCTTGAGATACACGTTAGACAAGATCTAGAAACGCTGCTGCCTTCTCTGGACCCAAGCTCATTTAAGATGGGCTGAGGCAAAGTGGAAAACTGTCCTGTGGTCTAATAATCAAAATTTTAAAGAATTTTTGGGAAACACCATCTGGCTTGTTATCAGCGCACAGTTCAAAAGCCAGCATCTGTGATGGTATGGGGTGCATTTGTGCACATGGCATGGGTGACTTGCACATCTGTGAAGGCACCATTAATGCTGAACAATATAAACACGTTTTGGAGCAACATATGCCGCCATCCAGACAACGTCTTTTTCAGGGAAGGCCTTGTTTATTTCTGCAAGACAATGCCAAACCACATTCTGCAGGAATTACAACAGCATGGCGCTGTAGTAAAAGTATCAGGGTGCTAAATTGGCCTGCCTGCAGCCCAGACCTGTCCCCTGTTGAAAACATTTGGCGCATTATGAAATAAAAATACAACAAAGACCCCGAACTGTTGAGCAGCTAAAATCTTATATCAAGCAAGAATGGGAATACATTTCACATTCAAAACGACATCAATTGGTCTCAGTTCTCAAACGCTTGCAGAATATTGTTAAAAGAAGAGGTGATGCAACACAATGGTAAACATGCCCCTATCCCAACTTTTTTGAAACTTGTTGCTGCCATCAAATTCAAAATGGGCATGCATTTTTCCAAAAAACAATAACACTTCTCAGTTTCAACATTTGATATGTTGTATCCTTTGTACAGTAAAATATAGGGATAAATTATTTGCACATCACTGCATTCTGTTTTTGTTTGCATTTTAGGCAGCATCCCAGCATTTTTGGAAACGGGGTTGTAAAATGACATCTGTAATCTACAGGATTTTGGGATTATCAACATAATTTTCAGTTCAAATAAACACACTCCAATATGCATCTTTGATAGAAATATAATTTCAGGGATATCTTCAGTTCTTATAATATCCAAACTTTGTAAAATATTTCAGCAACAGAGTTGCAGTTCACTTACCGCACAGCTGCCTAATCTGGTGAGTTTACATTTTAACAAGCTAACACCAATATCATTCTGGTCAGGCTGAGTAGGCTTACGTTTGGAGCCGCTACCGTTTAACTGGGCCAATCAGCACACTTTCATTAATTATGGGTGTGGTCAAAGTGATGACAAGTACTAACCTGAATTGATTTTTCAGGAACGTTCAGCATTGTTAAACCTAATGCCTTTGATGCACAAACGTTCATGACAAAGACAGCAATAATCGTTTTTAGACATGTTAATCAGACATGTTACACTTACCAATAGTGTCCGAAATGATCTTTTTGGCTCACCTGCCATGGGGACTGGTAGATGAAAAAATGCACCTGCCAAGCATATTTTTTACCGGCCAAAATAATAAATTGCCGTTTGTGTCACATACATTAATTTCAGGACATTTCATTGAGATAATAAGGTATTATGTTTAAAAGAAACTTTTTATTTCCAATGACAAATGAGTCGTTTCTGCTTTAACTTTAGCATACTGGCCACACACAGATCAACTCGTCACCACAGCCTCATTAAACGCCTTTATCTCCAAACTTCCATTTCTCACAAAATGTTGTTTTTCTATGTGTTGCTACAAACATGTTTTTCATGTATTGCAATAACATCATCCCTTTACACCAGTCTCTCTTCCTTGTCAACTCTCTTAACATTATTTGACAAAACCTCAGCAACGAGAGTCTACCCTTTCCGTTTTGACTTAATGTGGTTTCGTATTTTGTGGGAATGCGTTTAGGTTTAGGGATGGTGTATTGTATTGGGAGTGTGTCATCGTATTAGTGGTTAACTTTTACGCTATTGGGGGAGTATTTTTATTGGGGGTGTGTAATTGTATTTGTGGTATATTTTGCACTTTTAGGGGGAGTATTTTTATTGGGGGTGTGTAATTGTATTAGTGGTTGTGTTTTGGACTTCTGGGCCACCCTACACATGACATGGGTGATTGCAGATATGCTGAACAATATATACAATGCTGAACAATATATACAGGTTTTGGAGCAACATATGCTGCCATCCAGACATCTTTTTCTGGGAAGGCCTTGCTTATTTCAGCAAGACAATGCCAAACCACTTTCTGCACAAATTACAACAGTATGGCTCCGTAGTAAGTGTCCAGGTGCCAAAAAGTTAGAAAGGTTCTCCATATTAACTAAAGCTGTAACCATTTCTGAATGTGCTCCACCTTATAATGTTCATTACCTTAAATAATGTATTAATTAAATAGTAATTTGTTTCATTTATATTTTACCCCACATAGTTTTTCCTTTGAAAATGTACACAATACACACTACACATCCCAGACCTTTATTTTGAAGGCAAAACCGGAGGTCTTATTGTTGCTGACAAATCTCTAATGTTGCATGCATGATGCTAATCCATTTGTAGCTATGGAGTTGTGACAGTTAACTAGCTAACCTCTTACCTTGAGTTGTCACTCAGACAATGGCTATTTTCTTTATAGCAATGTGATAGCCACTTACTGACAATTCTACACAAACGTCTGCATGCACAGACACAGCCACTTTTATCTGACCTCACTTGCTAGCTTCATACAACTTAGTAGTGCTGCTGTCCGCCTCTGATTACAACATGAGGGAATCATTGGGTACAAACATTTACCCGCCAGTGTGGCAGATAGCCTTCTGAGATGTACTTGCCAAACATAAAACCTGCCCGCATTTGGCGCTTGGCGGGTGTTAATTTCGGACCCTGTTAGACCAATCTGCTTGTCTGATTGCTGTTGCTCGATGTACAGTATGATTTGTTACAGCTTGTTTGTTGTGTTTTTGCTTGATTAGTTGAAAGTCGATCAAAATATTTTTGAAAAAAATTCCTGATTCGTAATATAAGAAATAAGTCTTGATTGTGTATTTCTACACATTCAACTTGAGCTCCTTGGTGGAAGCCATTACAGCAGTTACTAATTTTGAATAAGATTGTACCAACTTGGCACTCTAAGATTAAAATGTTGGTACAATCTTAGTCCACACTGCTAAAAAAAAAATAAAAAAAATTGTTGGAAATCATTGGTCAACAGAATTGTTTAAATGTTTTGTCTTTCTACCAAACAATTTTGACAAAAACAATAAAATTTGATGTAAGATTTGGTTGAATCTTATCAAAATTATTCATTGCTGTAATGGCTGCCAGGGTGGTGCTACATATGTGAAGACATTTAATCAAGACATTGTATGAATTTGGAAGATTTCCTGTAATCGAGTAAATATACATTTTAAGTGGGAGTGTAATGAAAAACTGATCAATGGGTGTGTAGACTTTCACTAGGTGCTGTACATGGTTAATCCTGTGTGATAGTAGGTAGACATGAGCATATTTGTCAAAGCCCTGGCCCACGTGCCGGTGTCCCAGATCTGAGAAGTTAGACAGAGGAGTGTGGGGGTGGGGCCTCAAGCTCGCTTACCCATTTGTCCCACTTGAACACTTCCCAGGGAAAGCAGCCAGTAGAAATGGATTTCAGAGAATTCCCGAGGCCTCTCAGAACGAGAGAATGGGACTCTCAAGAGCAGAGTGACATGCTGGGCAAGGGATGCAACAGGTGCCGCCTGAGGAATATCACAGCTCATAATCTGGCAGGGGGTTGGGGGTTACAGGGTAGAGGGGAATGGAGGGGGCAGACCTTGAGGTGTACATTTCGGGACGCTTCCCGGGGATGAAAGTCAGGAACACTTCAGTGTTGTTCAGAGAGATGTAGGAACGGCCGTTGCATTTCAACTCCACCAGCTGGCCCGGGGCCAAGCTGCCTTGAATTGAACAAGAACCGCTTCAGACTCATGTTGACGTACCGTCGGGAAAGACTTGTTCACAATCGTTATCTAACTGGAGCTGCCGTCAAAGATGGTCTAGTTAGCCCTAAAGGTTAATTATTCCCATTTTTTAAGGTATCCAATGCAAGAAAATCCACATCCAACAAATGAGGTAAGCAACCTGTGTGTTACAGTTCCCCCCTCTCTCATACCCCTTTAAACAAAAAGAAAGGCAAGATAAAAGAGGGATGCAGGAATATGGCCAGAACCAAACAAAGGCAGAGGAAAAGAGAGACAAGTATGTCTTAGTAAGTCACTTATGACATGGCTTAACTGAACAGAATCCAAACATCCTTCCCATGCTTCTATGCACATCCTTGTGACAGACCTCATCTTAGCAAGCGTTGTCATGTGCCAACATTCATTTCATCCCGACGTTGTCTGACTGACACCACACAGCAGGATAGACCCCCCACCCCCCCCCCGCTGCTGAGATGCGGCAGGATGAGGAGGCTCAAAGACAACGTCTTGGGGTGACTTTTTGTACTCAAAGATAGCCGAAAATAGGTATTTATAACTCTGCCCAGGAACCTGTGCTGCTATGAAGATATGTTGTAAGAAAGGATGCTGTGCTTTCAAAAATATGAACAGCCCCTACCATTTTGTCCTTGTGTCAAATGTGTTTCATATCATTAAATAAATAAATAAAACAAGCCATGGCTACAATTGTTTCCATTCATTACAGACCTGGAAAGCAGTGCCAGCATATCTAAACAGATTTCTTTTTTGTGAGTCAGTCACCTTGAAATGCTTTGACAGTGACTTAGTCATGTACGTCTGTGACACAAAAGAAACTACAGTCCTTTAAATGGTCGAGTCTGATGCCATGAGTCAAGTCACTTGAAAGGACTAGGCTAATATGTCACAATGCTTTAGGACTTTCAGCTTGTTTGACATTTGAGTCATTTAGCAGACAACTTTATCCAGAGCCACTGAAAGATCACAGCCAAAGTGATCATTGTTAATTATTTCTTAATAAAGTAGTCTACAAAGTTAGCTCAATGCAAACGTCTGTTACAACTAGAGGGTTGAGATAGAATGATGTTAAGATAGAAAGGGCTTTTGTTTTTAATATCTGATATTTGTTTGGCTCATAACTGTGGTACAAATCCAAGAGAAAATGTTCTGTCACCAGTTTTCTTTGTGTGTTAAATTTGTAGCTGAGATCTCTAAGACAGCTGGCTTCCCCCGACTACATCTTCTCTTTCAGAGACTACAAGTCTCTGAAATAGTTGTAACCACATCCTGCCACCTCACCACCAGCCTTTCTTCTTTCGAGGAGAACTTCATTTTGTTTCAAGAAAACTGCTATTTGAAGTGCATCAAGCATAATTTTGCTTAACATACTTGTTGACTTTTGATCTGTGAAACCGGATGTTTGACTTTGAAGCGAAGTATTTATAATGTTTCTCATTCAAACATTACAAAGCGCTTCCCTGTCTGTAGACTTTAATCATTTATTTATCTCATATAGGTGGAAATGTTGCCAAAACTGCAGTGAGCACAATGCAACTGAAAACTACCAGCGAAAGCATTTGACCTTTAGCTTTATGTATACTGCCGGGCTGTAAACATCAGTGTTGACTGTCCCTGTTCAGTCACTTAATAACTCATTGAGGAAATTATGTTACTTGATTTTCACATTGTCTAATGGATGCAGCGAAGGTTTAAGTAGGAAACACCCTTTGGAACGTTTTGAAATCCTCAAATATTTTCCCACAGGGAGTGTGGGATTGTGCAATGGAGTTGGAACCACAGTGTTTCCCAACACAGAGGGAGAAAACCTTGCTGCTATTTAAACTGTGGCTCTGAAATGTGAGGGAACAGCTTTCTTGGGGTCCTCACACCTCTACTGAAACCTGCCAGAGCTGTGACGCCTGAAATCTCTCATCTGTGCCCCCACCCCCCAGCTGACATAGCTACTGCAGTTATTTCAGCTCCCTATCATTGCGGACACTCAATACCTCTTACCCAATGTACCCTCGGGTCCAGGCAGTGCCAGCGTTAATTTGGGAACTCAGTCAGTCAGCACACCCATCTAAATGATATAACATCGGACACACTAGAGAAAGCAGTAGGCTGAGGTGGGGGGGGGGGTTAGTGTGTATGAATGAGATCCCACATACAGTTAGCATGCTGCTTCATGCCTTTAGCTTTTGGGAGAGAAAGACAGAAAGAGACAGACAGAGAGAGAGAAGAGGGGAGGCAGGAAGAGAGAAGGGGCCTCCAGTTAGTGCATAGAAAGTGGATATTTGAAGTCAGATGTTCCCATCCATGAGATGATTTTCAGGTGATTTTTAGTGGTGCCCTGTCACATAAAAACCCACAAAGTTTAGTTACCAACAAAGTCTGGCTCTCAA
This sequence comes from Esox masquinongy, assembly GCA_016801175.1. Lineage (NCBI taxonomy): Eukaryota > Metazoa > Chordata > Actinopteri > Esociformes > Esocidae > Esox > Esox masquinongy. The sequence goes on from JACXGI010004304.1 coordinate 10,047, forward strand.
AATACAGATCTGTTAAAGTGGAATATGGCCGGGTGAAAAAAAAAGAATGACATCCAAGGCAGGATACAAAAGCGGAAAACACTGTTCTTCAAAAAAAACAAGTTGGCTCATCTCAGGTATGCTAAAAACACCTGGATGGTCCACAAAACTATGGGATTAATGTTTTTTGGCCAAAAAAACATGAATTGAACTTTTTGGCGGAAGGACACAATGTTATGTTTGGAGTAGGAAAATACTGGGGGAATTTTATTAAATCTTGTATCATGAAATTCCACTGGAGAATGTTAGGGTAACAGTCCATCTCAAGCTTTAAAGAAGTTGGGTCACGCAACACAACAACAATCCTAAATACAAAAGCAAAAGACTGCTTCCAGTCAATGCTGTTCATGTTTGACCAATGTGTTTAATGAAGACATTAAAAGTACACACTTTGTGTGTTCCTTGTTCAAATCAAACAGTGTTTATCTATTGTTATGATGTACATGAAGATAATTAATTCAAAATGCTTGGAAAACTTTTTCTCACACCTGTAAGTTGCAAACCTTCACGGGCACAGTTACAGTAGATGGAATCGAAACAAGAGAATTCCATTGAATAACAAGGAAATTCTACAAACAAACAACCTCAGAAGAAAGAACAGTATCAACAGGCGCAGACGCACCTGTTTACCTCTGTAAAGGGCCATTTGAGTTTGCAGTAACAGTACACCCCACCCCAAAAAAGGAATAGTCAGAAAATAGAAAGTGACATCATTTGAAAGCTACTGTTCTTGCCTGTGAGACATTGCCAGCAATAACATTGTAGTTATATTTCCTAAAAGAAAATAGCCTCATATAACTATGAGGTCAGGTCAGGCCCTCCCATTAGGCAAGATTAGGCACCCGCTTATGGCTTATAGCTAGAGGCCACTCTAGGTAGAGACTAAATAAATAAATGCTGAAACTGATGTTGGAAAATCAAATTCAATATGCAAATAAACTTGACATGAAGCTTATTTTACACTACTCCAGCGAAACGAGCCCAGCCATGCATTTATGAAAGCACTTGTTTCTAAAGCTCAAATAATCTAAGTTTTCTACAGTTCAATGGGAATATTAAAATATATGTTACATTTGTTATATAATAGTGCTATTTTATTGTAATTTTTAACAATTATGGGATCGTGCCATGTGGGATTATAGGAGGCATATTATTAAAAATACATTTGTGTTTTTAGGTAGTTGGCTGCGAAGTGTGAAGGGGGGTGGCATTTTTTGTCTTGCCTAGGACGGTAGAATGTCCTGGGCCGGCCCAGTATGAGACTATCTTTTAGGAAGTTTAACTAAAGTCCTACTGCTCGCAATGTCATGAGATAAATTAAGTACAGTAACTGATTTAATTAATTTGTCATTTTGAAGCAGAAAGCTACTTGGAAGGTTGTATACAACTAGCACTCGCACAGCCTCCTGATTACGCAAGCTTACATTTAAGCGCTACACGGATATCTGTCTGGTCAGGCTGTGTTTCAAACTGTTTTGACATGTGGCGTTTCCAGTGTCCATTGGGAAAATGTAATTTGAATGCGATTGAACCAACCTTTAATTAATGAAACCAGCAGCACACATGATGTACTGTAGTACCAAACAGGCCTGGATCCATCAGGGGGCAAAGGGGGCATTGCCCCTCCAGACAGTATCTGTGCCCCCACAGTTTTGTATCCCCATAAACATTGCAAATGGTATATGAATTAGAGGGGCATTTATAAAAAATGCCCCCTCAGTCATTTCATCCTGCAGCTGGGGCTGGAACCACAGGACCTTAATTCACAACAACAAACAGTACTGTACATCGAGCAACAGCAATCAAACAAGCAGATCAGTAAGTATAGTTAATTGACATCTCTGAATACTGTAATTGCCGTCTTTGTCACAAACATTTGCGCATCAAAGGCACCCTAGCGAGTACCAAGAAACTATTTGAAAAAACAAAAACAGCAAATGAAATAAAATATAGACGAAAGACTAATAACATTAGGTTTAACATTACTGACGGTTCTTGAAAAATCTATTTGGGTTAGTACTCGTCCATCACATGGACCACACCCACAATTCATGAAAGTGTGCAGATTGGCTGGGGTAAATGGTAACCAGCTTCAAACTTAAGTCTATTCAGCCAGACCAGACTGATATGCGTGTAGCTTTTAAATATTAGCTTGCGGGATCAGGCAGCTGTGTGAGGCTAGCATACAACATTATACGTTGTTTAGAAAAGGCCACCAAAAGGATTCAGAGTTGAACAGGTTCACATTTGTGGTGTTTGGGTTAATCATAGGACAGCCCCTGGAGTATAGAAAGAACAGACGTAATGGCCTTGTGTAGTCACTGATGAAGCCTGTATGAGATGCCCCATAGCACCTCATAATGACTAAGAGTTTCAAGGACACGGTGGTCATGATCTTAGTTTAACTCTACTCCGAGACAACCCTGAGCAAAAATCAACATACTGTTACTCCGCAAATTATCATTAAATACATGTACTTCATACACAGTGATCCGGATAATGATTAATTTAGTTAGCAATAGAATATGTCTAACCATATAGTATGTAAACATGTAAAAGACACAGGAAGCGGATAAAACATTACCCAAAGTTTAACAGCATGGTATTATGAGGTCTATGGAGTAGTATAGTAAAAAGGTGTGGGTGTGGAAACGTTTTAATAAGGTGACTCACAGAGAGGCTTAAGGGTTTTCCGTTTACCACAAGTGAGGTAAACAGCTGCCAGTGTTTGCATAGGGAGATAAGACATAGGGGAAAAATGAAGTACCTATACACCTGCACAGAGCAGGCACATTAAAAGCCCCAGGGTTAGTGATTAGATCCCAGGAGAAATACACTGCAACATCTGACCTGGGCCCTGTTGAAATACTATGAAAATGTGTCCTTCGCACTGATGAAATGCAAGACAGAAAACCACTGACTTTATCGTTCAAATCATGTTGGATATGTGACTGCTCCCCCGCAAATAGGAGGTATTTTTCACCCTATTGAAACATGGCCAAGGGTTAAAATACTGTGTTCTTCCAAATATTTGAGTGTTTGATCGAACCTGCCAGGTCAAAGACTTGAGTGCCAGAAGGATAAGGATTAGAATTCTGGGAATTTTCCATCGGTTCCATTGTTTAATCTTGATCAAACGCAGACGAGGTGGTTAAAAGATACAAACAGATCTCCTGTTTTGGCCCATTTTAGCACTAACCTTTGTTGGGGGTCCAGTCCCCCTCTGAACCACATAGCTATTTGAGCACGGCATGGAGCCTTGCAAACCGACCTTTGAACTGTGATGTACTACCGTGGAATGGGATGGATACCAATCTTGACCAACAGTCAAGCACCATATCTAGTGGACCCGGCCCAGAATAGTCAGTGTATCATGGCAGCAGATAGCTTAGTCATGTGCCCAGCTGCTAGTTTGTATCACAGAGCAAACAACCTGTGATGGAAAAAAGTCTGTTCATCTGCCCTTAAGCAAGACACTTAACCCTTTCCAGTATTGCTCAAAGGTCATCGTCAACAAGGGCTGATGACCCTGGCCAAGACCGCACTCTCTTTGAAGGGTACATTGCGGGCAGAGTTGGGTAGTAACTAATCTATTACGTTACCAGCTAAAACATTGTAATCGGATTACAGATACTTTTGAAAAAATGTATGATTACTTCTTGGATTACTTCAATTGAACAAGAATAGGTGCGTGAAATAATTATGACACATAGCATGTTTGATTTTTTTTGTCTTAAAAACATTTACTTAAACCTTATTAACAATGCACCTCAGTGTGATCATCATGGGTGCAAAGGTGGGCGCGCATAACCAGTTTAGTGACTGATGAAGCGCTAGTTTAATTTTCCCCGTTTTGGCTGGTAAAAACAGAGTATGTCTACTATAATATTAGCAATCTGCTATTGATGCATCTTTCTCAGAACAATGATAGGCGATACCTCGTGTTTTATGTTTTCTCAGATAGGACTTATTTAGAAGATTAGGCAACTATTTGTCAGACAGCTGTAACATGGCACTGCCTTCAAGATAAATCATTATATGGAATTTATCACAGTATTTGAGGAGGAAAGGTAGATCGGGAAGCACTTTGCCAAAGGAGGATGATTTGCATTTGATGCAGCCACCTCAACACCATAGAGGTTGGCCATGAGATTCTGCTTTCTTTGGATCTCAGAGAAGTGTGATCATTGGTTGTCATTGGCTGCTGACGACATTGACTTTCAACTAAGAGTGCATATGTAAATCACAGGTAAAACTTATTTGGGTGCGGGTGTTCACGATGGGCAACTTGCATTCGCTTGCCCGGGGTTTCTGCAAAGTTTTGATGATGTTGGTGGTTGTGGAGCAAAATATCAGATTACTACAAGTGTAGTGTGCAGGTGAAAAGCTATTATGTAAACTCTAACACTGATTGATCCCACAAAAGCTGTTCAATTGGTTATATTCCTATTTGTCTTCTAATGCCTCTTAATATGAAAGTATTCTAAAAGTAATCCCCAAGTTACATTACTGATTACAAATATGGACAGGTAACTTGTAACTGTAACAGACTGCATTTAAAAGGTAACCTACCCAAACCTGCTTGTGGGTGTTGAGATATGCCAAATATGCATTTACATTTCAAATGTACAGCATTTGTACATGATGGAAACAAATGTAATCCCCCATATTTGACCTTTGTGTTACGGCTTGGCCAAACCCATCAGAGAAGCATGGACACAAAATGAAAATGGAGTAAAGCAGGCGTTAAGACCTGAGAGACTTAGACAATGGTCAATTTGTTATAGCAAGATGACTGATTCAGAGCATCTCTGAAACAGCAAGGCTTGTGGGGTGCTCCCAGTCAGTAGTGGTGAGTATCTACTGACAGTGCTCCCAGGAGGGACAAACCACAAACCAGTGATAGGGTGTTGGGAGCCCAAGGCTCATCGATGTGTAAGGGCAGTGGAGGTTATCCTGTCCGGTCCTAACTGGCAGCAGGTCTACCGTTGCACAAGTCACAGAAAATGTTGATGATGGTAACAGTAGGAATGTGTCACAACACATAGGGCATCACTCCCTGTCGCATATGGGGCTGTGTAGCTGCAGACCGGTCAGAGTGTCCATGATGACCCCTGTGACCAACGTCTAATGCGTTTACAATGGTTAAAAAAAAAAAGGTTCAAAAGGTTTATTTGTCATTTGCAATAACAAGTTATGGCAATGAAATGCTTGGTTTTCTTACTCCCGAAAGTGCATTTAAAAGTTAAAAAAGTAACAGTAATTATAATATAAAAATAAGAGAAGGTAACACAAACTATCAATAATAACACTATACAAAAAACACGCATCAATAATAATAACTATACAACTGTACAACCGTAGTGCAATGTAAAAGTGACAGGTGTGCAGGATGTGATTGGCAGATGAGCATGATAAAAAGTGACAGGTGTGCATGGGACTATGGATGGAAGGGAAGAGGGGTTCCTGAATTAGCCACGCGAGCATCGGAACAAGACCTTGGAGCAGTGGAAGGTCACCTAATATGATGAGTCCTGTTTTCTTTTACATCACGTGGATGACCGTGTACGTGCGCCGTTTACCTGGGGAAGTGATGGCACCAGGATGCAATGTGGGAAGACGACAAGCTGGTGGAGAGAGTGTGATGCTCTGGGCAATGTTCTGCTGGGAAACCCTGGGTCCAGGCATTCATGTGGACCTCAATTTGACATGAGCCACCAACCTAAACATCGTTGCAGACCTGGTACACCTGGCAATGGTATTGCCTGATGGCAGTGGCCTCTTTGAGCAGGATGATGCGCCCTGCCACACTGCACACATTGTTTGGAAACAGTTTGAGGAACATGATGAAGAGGTCAAGGTGTTGCCTTGGCCTCCAAATTCCCCACATCTCATTCCGATTGACGGGTCGGCGCTGTTGTGGCAGCACGTGGAGGACCAACAGCATGTTAGGCTGGTGGTCATAATGTTTTGGCTCATCAGTGTACAACCCACCATCACTGCACATCATTCACTGTGTTAACTAGAAGTCAAGTGTAAGAATGTACGAGTGCATGTGGATGTACAGTACAGCTGGACCGCTTCCCAACATCGTCCATTCAGGACATATCTGCAATCTAACCAGCTAAATGACTAAACCGTAACAATAATACAATAACTAGTAATTCTATGGAGAACGATAATATAATGTCTTGTCAGTGGAGACCACAGTTACCTCAATAGATGTCTGCTGGCAGATGAACTGAATACTGAGTTGTGTTTCATCATCCATGGACAACAGTCCTGACATCTAATATTGGTGCTGGCCGCTCACACAGAACCATGTCACGGACCCTCTAAATTTATCTGTGCCCTAGAGAACATAACAGGACCATGTAACAGACGCTCTACATCTATCAGTGTGCTACAGAACACACTACAGAAACATGACATGGGCCCTCTGCATCTGTGTCCTAGAGAACACAACAACAGAACCATGTAAGGGACACTCTACATCTATCAATGCGCTAGAGAACACACTAGAGAAACATACCACGGACCCTCTACATCTGTGTCCTAGAGAACACAACAACAGAACTATGTCACATACCATCTACAACTATCTGTGCCCTAGAGAACACAACAACACCGTGTCACCAACGCTCTATTATCTATCTGTGTGCTAGAGACCAGACAACAGTGAAACACAAACTGAATGAACTCTGTGACCCTGCTAGATGCCAAGCTCCTTGTGTACAAGTTGACAGCCACACGTAATACCACCCAACACTTTATTATCCTTCTATGCCAGTAATTAGCAGCAACTAAAAGGAAGTGGCCTTTTAGGACATCTGCCGTGCAGAAACGTTTCCAGGACTCTGAGACATAAGTTCAGAAATGTAGTGGATGTTTATCTGGTATCGCCATGGGGCTGAGAGAATACTGTAGTCACTCTGACTGATTTAGATGGCGGATATTCATCAGATTCCATCCCGTGTTCGGAATGTAACTACTAATCTTCAGGGGCAGAAATAACGCTTCTAATCGGAATCAACCTGTCCCGTTATTACAATCTTGCACTTGCAGCACTGCAACGGAAAGTGTTGTGCCATAAATGTTTTGTTATAGCTCAACTGTTTGAACAAGATAACCCAACAGGGCCCACTTAAGTGGCAGCAGCCTAGTCATTTGGTGATGCTAAGTTTAGCATTGGGATTGTTGTATTTATCCAACATTTTGCTCACTGGCTGGCCCATGTTCAACTAAAAAGAATCCAACATACTACATAAAACTTTTTTTTCACCTGAAACAGCAAAGGAACCCGTGTAAAAATGTGTTAACCAGATGAAAGTACAAGATAGCAAAAAAAAGTTTGGTAGTCCAGGTTACTGGGCCAACCTAGAATATTTGCACCCGTTGGACCTCTTTAGAAGCGTCAATGATTAATCCCTAGTTTAGGTCTGCGTTATCACACTTCAAACACAGTCAGATACTCTGGTTCACGGAAAAAGGGGGAATGCCAGCAGTTGGGAACAGAGATTAGAATGCCCCGTTAGATGGCATCATAGGGGTGAACAAACAACATCTGTTCACTTTCCCGGGGGTTCCCGACTCCAGAATCATCAACCGATGGATCAGAACAAGCAAAAACAGGCGCCAAGCGGCCAGAGACACATGATTGATTCCCTGGTAACTCTGACATGACACAGTAGGAGATAAATAGTTAGTATGTTGGTCACTCTGTTTGCTCTTTCCGATCCATTGCAAGGTCATGTTTGACCTTGTCATTTTATGACTCAGCAACACATCAGGGTTTGGGCTCACTGGAGGGGATCAAATTAATCCTCACTGGATATCAAAATGACCTCAGGATGAGTAAAGTTTGGAACTGCAAAAACCAACATTGCTGGACATTATTTCCATCAAAAAAGTCTCCTTATGACGTGTAACATTAACCTCATAACAGCCTTATGTTTTATTTTGACAGAAGGCTTGAATACAGTATCAGAAACACACTCCCAAAAGGAAAACAGTGCATGTTTGTGTGCAAACCAAATATAATATATACAAGTCTTTCCCATCACCCATGTCCATATATTCCTCCGCCAGAAACCCTGTCTGCCGCACTGAAAGCAGAGCTCAGGAAGTTGTGCGTAATAACAGGGCCCCTCCTCGACTGTAGACCGCCAGCACAGTCCTGGAAGGCACATCTGAGATTTCTGACTAAGCTCGGTTCCTGGTAACGGGCCGTCCTTTGGACTGCCCCCGTGACCCTGGCTGGCTGGCTGCTGCTCTGGAGGTACCAATCCACCCATATATCTCAAGTGTCTTATTAACACTTAATAGAAAAACAGAACACAACAGGGATGGGGAGGTTAGGGAGGGCAACATTACGAGACCAGCCATATGGAGTTCATAGTGTCTATGGAGAGAACAGTCTCATCCAGCTCCTTTCCTGCTCATCTGGGAGAGCTTTAGGGACATTGCACAACACAATCCAAAAATGGTCAGATGTTTTCAGATCTCCAAAGTAGTCTTAAAGGGATAGCTCACCCAAATGACTGTTTCCTTCACACTGCAAGCAGCCGTTGGACAGGTATGACAGAAATCAGAAATGGTTTGGCTATTTTTAACTGGCTTTAATCCAATGACAAAAGGTAACAATATTAGCATTATCACGCTTACCATATCATGAATAAAAGGAATGTTGTTAGATACAAACCTATACATAGATCTATCTTTTTGTCTACACAATATCATTTAAAAGTTTGGACACACCGACTCATTCAAGGGTATTTCTTTATTTTTACTATTTTCCACGTTAGGATAATAGCGAAGACATCAAAACTCATGAAATAACAATATGGAACCATATAGTCACCCAAAAAGTGTTAAACAAATCAAATTCAGATTCTTCAAAGTAGCTACCTTTTGCCTTGATGATAGCTTTTCACTCTCTTTGCATCCTCTCTACCAGGGTTTTCATGGGGTAGTCACCTGGAATGCATTTCAGAGAAACGATCCATCATTCCTTTAAGACATGACGGTCAGTCAAACTGGAAAACATAACTTTAAAAGTTTCTTCAAGTACAGTCACACAAACCATCAAGCACTATGTGGAAACTAACTCTCATGTGGACCTGCACAGGAAAAGCTGACCCAAAAATACCCCTTCAGAGGATAAGTTCATTAGAGTTATCAGCCTCAGCAATTAACTGCACTTTAGATTAGATTGCATCCCAAATAACTGTTTCAAAGAATTCAAGTAACAGACATATCAACATCAACTGTTGATAAACATCAACTGTTGATCAACAGATGAGACTTTGTTAATCAGGCCTTTATGGTCAAATTGCTGCAAAGTAACCACTACTGAAGGACACCAAGAAGAAGTGTCTTTCTTGGGCCAAGAAACACAAGAAATTAACATTAGACCAGTGGATATCTGTCCTTTTGTCTGATGAGTCCAAAGATGAGATTTTTGGTTCCAACCGCATGTCTTTGTGAGCTGCAGAATGGGTGAACAGATCATCTCTGCATGTTTCCCACCATGAAGGTGTAATGGTGTTGGGGTACTTTGTTGGTGACACACTCTACAATTTATGTGGAATCCAAGGCACACAATAAGAATGGCTACCACAGGATGTTGCAGCAATATGCAGTGGGACTATAGCCACGTTTCCACCAAAATACCAGGAACTTTTAGTCCCAGGAACATACTTTACAAGGAACAACTGGGTTCCGTCAGCCCATGTTGTGTGCGTTTCCATTGCGGTCTAAAGACCTGTGAAGATGAGGCAAATTAGTCCGCTGATGTATGTTCTTCCTCTGATGTATGCACGTACCCCATAAGACACTGCAACAGCACGGTAATATGGAGGAGATTCAAGTTATGCTGCTGTTGATCGTGATTTACTGGATTTTACGAGCTATTGCGGAGACTGACCGTGAGATGACTGAGACAGATTCACGCCAACGTGCATACATTTTTTTTGTTCTTTGTTGTGATTTAATAAACATTTCAGCAGTAAGCGAGACAGGCTGTGGGAGTTCTTCTGTTTTCAGATTTACACAAACAGCTACTATACACACATATTTGGTTCCACAACTATTTATCTCCAAAAATGTGTGTGCAAAATACAAATGTGCAAAACACAGGTATTAATAACAACTAACAACTTGTTTTAATTTTTTAAACTTCTCCCGGCACTGTTTCCCGGTGTGACGAATGTTCAGCTCATTTAACTTCCAGTATATTATCATGCACACCTTATCATTACAGATCGCCGTTTCCAATGCTGGCTGGATTTTGGTCCTCAGCATAAACACACAATAAGGCGTGGACTTTGTCTTTGATGGTGTTAATGTGAATGGATAATGCATGCTGGTTCTTTGGAGTTTATCATCTCAAATGCACATTAAATTGCTGTCTGAATAAAAGACTGCGTCTGTCTGCTACACAAGAGAAACGATTGCACAATAAGCTCCCTGGTCACTTAAATTATCCACCCAGCTTTTGTATCACACCTCTAAATATAACACAAACAATCTGGTTGGGAGACCAATCACGTGCTGAAATGAGTACGGAGTTAGAATTAAATTAGGAGCTCCAAGGAAATGTTGAAGGAGCATTTAACTACTACAAATTCAGAAATGCAATATCTGGGTAATCACAGTTGGCAGAGTTGGTAGAGTTTTTAATTTCACGTTAGTGTAAAATGAAATTATTTTACACAAATATTGAATCATTGGAGACAGGAGTAGAAGGCACATACTGTATATTGTGTAAGTGTGTGTTATTGATATTGGCTGCTGGAATAGTTTAAATGTATGCATGTTCAGCCTAAGGAAAAAGTATTATACTATTAACAACAAAAACACACTTGAAACAACATTAGTGGATGATTGACATGCAACAGATTATGCACCCCAGAATATACATATAAATATATAGCTAGGACATTAATTCCCGACCAAGGTAGCAACTTTTATGGTTACCACGAAATAATGCATATATTAAATGTCTCTTATTTATTATAAAACTGTGTATCAAAAGCCTTTCTTACAATTGCTCAATGCAATTAAACCATGGTCTGCGTCTCCTCGCCGTTTGCCTTTGCTCCAATTCCATCGGTCGTTCAATTTCTTTTCTGTAATGTTCTTCTGTTTTTGTAAGCAAAATAAACTCCTTTAACTTTACTCTGCTGAGGACATTTAAAAATGGCGGTTGACAACTTCTGTGAGTAGCCTCTACACTACAATTTGACCAATCAGAAATGTTCAGCACTGCAAGCCCCACCCCAAAGTTTGGGTACTATGGGAAAGTTCTACCTCTCGAGCAGGGACTGTTTTAGGGGTAAAATGTAGTCCCTGGCCCTAGACCCTGGTTTCTGTGGTGGAAATGCAGTGAGTTCCTCGAAAGGTCCCTAGTTCCTGGGTAAAGTTCCTGAGGTGGAAACATGGCTTGTCATTTGTTTTTCAATAGGACAATGACCAAAAACACAACTCTAGGCTGTGTAAGAGCTATTTGACCAAGAAGGACAGTGATGGTGCTGCATCAGATGACCTGGCCTCCACAATCGCCCAACATCAACCCAATTCAGATGGTTTGGGATGAGTTGGACCACAGAGTGAAGGAAAAGAAGCGCTCAGTATGTGTGGGAACTCCTTGAAGACTGTTGGAAAAGCATTCCAGTTGTCTACCTCATGAAGCTGGTTGAGAGAATGACCAGAGTGTGCAAAGCTATCATCAAGACAAAGGGTTTGAAGAATCTACAATATGAAATGTATTTTAATCTGTTCCACACTTTTTTGGTTACTACATGATTCTGTATGTTATTTAATAGTTTGTGTCTTCATTATTATTCTACAATGTGTAAAATAGTAAAAATAAAGAAATACCCTTAAATGAGTATGTGTCCAAACTTTTCACTGGTATTGTATACAGTTAGGTCCGGAAATAATTGGACACTGACAAGTTTCGTTTTTTTGGCCGTATATCAAAATATATTCAAGTTACACTTATACAATGAATATGGGCTTAAAGTGCAGTCTCTCAGCTTTAATTTGAGGGTATTAACATTCAAAGTGGAGGAAAGGTTTAGGAATTAAAGCTCTTTAATATGTAGTCCCCTCTTTTTCAAGGGACCAATAATTGGACAATTGAAAAGCTGTTTCAAAAGCTGTTTCATTGACACATGTGGGCTATTCCTTCATTACTTCTTCATCAATTAAGCAGGTAAAAGGTCTGGAGTTGATTCCAGGTGTGGCATTTGCATTTGGAAGCTGTTGCTGTGAACCCACAACATGTGGTCAAAGGAGCTCTCAATGCAGGTGAAACAGGCCATCCTTAGGCCTCATCCATCAGAGAGATAGCAAGAACATTAGGCGTGGCCATATCAACAGTTTGGTAGATTCTGAGAAAAAAAGAATGCACTAGTAAGCACTGCAACACAAAAATGCCTGGATGTCCACAGAAGACAACAGTGGTGGATGATCGTAGGATCCTTTCCATGGCAAAGAACCAGAAAAGGAACCAGGCAAGCCTAGTTCAGCCAGCCCGCAATTAAGAGATAAACGTTGTTACCCTCACTGGATTCAAACCAGGTCTCCCACGTGAGTGGCCGTGTCTTTAACCGCTACACCACGGTGCTTTATGTTTGCACAGTGTCCGTATAGCATCTCAACATTAGATCATTTTGTCACGCGGTAACATCACATCAAGTTTGAATATTTTCTTTCTTATTAAGTTTACCTCCACCACAAATAGCATCTATGAAATGTATGGCTTTTGCCACAAGCTGTTTTAACAGCTTATTAGCCAGTAATAGGCTTACTATTATCTAACTTACTACTTGAACTTAACACAGCCAAAGCTATTTCATGGCGCAAAAGCATTTGTTTTTCTTTCATTCATGAATGACATTGATACAATAACTATCAATATAGGTGACGATAACTGACTTTTTCGTCAAGTGAAAAGACGAGAGAATCGTGGAAACCCCTGCTCTTTTACTGCCTAAGGAGTTTTGATTAAGCCTATATTACCCCAAAAATCATGCATGGATGCATATTTCGAAAATCCACCAGAAATAGTTACAATATAAACAGTTTTATTTTAGGCTTACAGAAGGTAGTGGCCAGCGAAGTTTTTGCCTATCCTGACCAAAAAAGCATGCACGGATGCGTACTTCAAAAATCGACATAAAATAGACGCAACATAAACGCAAACAGTTTAATTTTAGGCTTACTATGACGTAGATACTGAAGGTAATAGCCAGCAATGTTTTTATCTATACGGAACAAATCCTAATGCATAATTTGCTTGGACTGTGACGGAAGTCGAACGCGGGACCTGTTGTTCAGTAATCCGCGTCTCAAACCACTACGCTATTTAACAAAGGGTTGTTTGTCAGTCACTCACTCAGTCAGTAAGAGACATTCACTCTTCTTGGCCGTCTCTGCTTACACGGTCTGGCAAAAACCCCTTCGAAACATCCAGCCAAGTTAAGAATACTCTCCAGGAGGTAGGCATATCGTTGTCCAAGTCTACCATAAAGAGAAGACGTCACAAGAGCAAATACAGAGGGTTCTTTCTGGCAACTTAAACATGCAGCTCATTTTGTGCAAGTATCGTCGTATTGTGGTCCTTGAAACAACCACACCTTTTTCCAGAGCAGCCTGTATTTCTCCTGAGGTTACCTGTGGGTTTTTCTTTGTATCCTGATCAATTCTTCTGGCAGTTTTGGCTGAAATCTTTCTTGGTGTACCAGTGAAGAGGTGTCTCTGGAATGCCGGCCGTCTAGGCAGTTGCCAAGAAAAAGCCAAATCTCAAACTGGCCAATTAAAAGAAAAGTTTAAGATGGGAAAAAGAACAGAGACACTGGACAGAGGAAGATTGGAATAAAAGTGTTAGGGACAGATGAAGTTTGAGGTGTTTGGATCACAAAGAGAACATTTGTGAGACAAAGACCAAATGAAAAGATGTTGTAGTGCTTGATGCTGTCCATGCTATATTTCCTATTCAGACTCATTTCATGTATGCTTCCATGGAAAACCAGGACATTTCTAAGTTCTAAGCGAACTTTTGAACAGTACTACCTTTATTATAGCAAAATGAATAGGAAATACACTGCGTGCACAATTATTAGGCAAGTGAGTATTTTGATCGTATTATTATTTCTATGCACATTTTCCAACTCCAAACCATATAAACTTGAATGATCATTGGATTGAATCATTTTCAGGTGATATGTATTTATGTAATGAGGGAGGGTTTGGCAACAGTGAACAACACCTTATATCAAGGTGTGCATAATTATTAGGCAGCTTCATGACCTCAGGTAAAATTGGCCAAAAAAGAGATTTAACTGACACTGAAAAGTCATGAGTTGTAAAATGCTTTTCAGACGGGTGCAACACTCTTGAAATAACTAAACTATTGAGGCGTGACCACCGGACACTCAAACGTTTTGTTGCAAATAGTCAAATGGGGTGTAAAAAATGTATGGAGAAGAAAAGACGCAAATTAACTGCAAAAGACTTGAGAAGAATTAAACGTGAAGCTACCAGGAACCCATTATCCTCCAGTGCCACCATATTCCAGAACTGCAACCTACCTGGAGTGTCCCGAAGTACAAGGTGTCAAGTGTTCAAAGACATAGCCAAGGTCAAGAAGGCTGAAAGAAGACCACCACTGAATAAGATTGACATGTTAAAGTGTATATAGATTGGGCAAAGAAATACCTGAAGACAGAATTTTCAAAGGTTTTACGGACAGATGAAATGAGAGTGACTCTTGATGGACCAGATGGATGGGCCTGTGGCCATCACTAATGGACACAGGGCACCACTTCGAGTCAGGCACCAGCAAGGTGGAGTAGGGGTATTGGTATGGGCTGCTATCATTAAGGATGAGGTAGTTGGACCTTTTCGGGTCGAAAATGTCCAAAAAAGGTCTAACTCAACTCCCATACCTACTTCCAGTTTCTGGAAGATACTTTCTTCAAGCAGTGGAACAGGAAGAAGTGCTCAGCAATCAAGAAGTCCATGTTCTTTATGCAGGACAATGCTCCATCACATACATCCAAGTACTCCACTGCTTGGCTAGCAAGCAAGGGCCTCAAAGATGCCCGAATAATGACCTGGCCCCCTTCCTTACCTGACTTAAATCCTATTGAGGACTTGTGGACCCTTCCCAAATGTGCGATTTACAGTCAGGGAAGACAATACACCTCTTTGAACAGCATTTGGGAGGCTGTGGTTGCTGCTTCAGCGAAAGTTGATCGTGAACAGATCATGAAACTGACAGACTGCATCCATGGAAGGCTCATGGCAGTTATTGAAAAGAAGGGTGAAAAAAGGCCAGAAATGTTATTTAATTTTCATTTTGTGTTACTTATTTGTTGCACTTACTCTAAAAATTGAGAATAAAAAAGTGAGTTGGAGAAATTATTTTTGTAATTTAGTTGCCTAATAATTCTGCACACTAATTGTTGCCTAATAATTGTGCACATTTATGTATTCCCCTGAGAAAGATCAAAACTCATTTTTCCTTTGTTAAACATTCAGGTTTGAGGTTAAAATATATTTTGGATTGACTGACAGCATTGTGTTTTTTTCAACAATAAAATAAATCTTGAGGAATACGATTTGCCTAATAATTGTGCACGCAGTGTAAAGTAATTGAGAAGGTTAGAAATAATGATTTTTAATTGAAATAATAATTATGTCCTTCAAACTTTGCTTTTGTCAAAGAATCCCCCATTTGCAGCAATTATAGCCTTGCAGACCTTTGACATTCTTGTTGTCAATATGTTGAGGTAATCTGAAGAGCTTGTATATACAGTGTATATTGAAAGTCAACACCCCCATTCAAAATGTTCATCTTCTGTTGCCTTACAGCCTGAAACGCAAACACATAAAATCTGACTTTTTCCAGCTTTATTTACACACAGTAACCTAGAATATCCAAGTAGGGAAAAAAAAATCTGACTCTAACGAATTAAAATTTAAACGGTACAGCACTGCTCTTTCATCATTAATGACTAATTCAACACTGTCCAGTCAAATAAATCTTAAAATGCTTAAATAAATACCTTAAAACCAGAAAAGGAACCAGGCAAGCCTAGTTCAGCCGGCCTGAGCTGGAAGGGATGAATGTTGTTGTCCCTGGCTGGTTTCGATCTGCGGTTTTCTATGTGGCAGACTGTCTTTAACCATTACGCTATTTAAAAAGTGGGAATGCAACTTTTATCTCAGCCATTACATTTTTGCTGAAATAACGTGGACAGCAGAACGGAACTAAAGTGTACTCTTGTACAAATTACTGTAGATAGCTAGCTAATAGCTATACAGCCTACCTATAACGAAAACAATGACTCCAATCACACCATGGCTGGTTTCTTTAGAAAACAATGACAGTATCAAAGGGTCACATAATTCAATTATTCTCTTAAATATAAGAGATTCATGGTATTACAGAGTGGATATATATTGTTGTGTGACGGCTAAAAAGTACAGAGTGGACAAATATTTCTGAGACAAAAATTGGAACATCTGAGAGGGGAATCGAATCCAGGTCAAAATACTGAAAGTCGGGGATATTCCCACAAGACCTGCTGGGATTCCTCAGATCTGTATCGTCTTCAAATGTAACTTTTAGACCAGCCATTAAATTTTTGCTGAAATAACGTGGACAACAAAACGTTTATTAACGGGAACTAAAGTGTACTCTTGTACAAAGATTACTGTAGATGGCTAGCTAATAGCTATACAGCCTACCTATAACAAAAACAATGACTCCAATTACTCCATGGCTGATTCACTGAAAACAATAACAGTATAAAAGGGTCACGTAATACATTTATTCTCTTAAATATGAGATTCATGGTATTACTGAGCGGATATATATTGTTGTGCGACAACTGAAAAGTACAGAGTGGATAAATATTTCTGAGACAAAGTAGGAATCAAACCAGTGTCAAAATATTGAAGTTTGGAGAGATTCCCACAAGACCACAGGGCTTGCTAGTCTATTACTGCGCAAGGGGTTGGAATACAGAATTACCCCAAAAAGCATGTACTTCGAAAATCCATCAGTAATTGTCACAATATAACCGTAAACAATTTTAGTTCAGGCTTACTATAACGTAGATGCATAATTTCTTTATGATAGCATTGTCGGTATAGCTTCTTAACATTAAATCATTTTCTCATGCATTAACATCATGCCAAGTTTCAATATTTAGCTAGACACCATGAAGCATTGTGTTAAATAGTCAAAATATAACCATAAACAGTTTTATTTTAGACTTACTATAACGTAGCTACTGCAGGTTGTAGCCAGCAAAGTTTTTGTCTATCCTGAACAAATCCTAATGCATAACTTGTTTTGGCCGTGTCAAGGCTCGAACACCAGTCCCTCTGCATAGAAGTCCGTGACTCTAACAACTACGCAATTTAACAAGGGGTAGTCAGTCAGTTAGTCACTCATTCAGTAAGAGACTTTCGCTCTTCTCTGCCAGCTCCGCTTATGCAGTCCGGGCTAAAATGAAAAATAAAGAAAAAGCTAAAGGGTTTTTCTCACCAATGTATGTAACACAAAAATGAATCATTTAAATCAGGTGTTTGAGGTGTTTCTTAAATGTTAGAAAACCCTGTCATCCAGAATATATCTCTGTTTAGCAGCCTGGCTAACGCAACCCACGTGACCACAGCTAGACTACTTGTTTCGTAGATGTAAATATAAATTAATGGAGAAGATAAGAACTGCAATATAACTTGGAAATGTAATATATCTTACTCCATACAGAGACGCGCACATGTTGTAACGCAAGAGACAACAAAAGAATATTCTCTTATGTATGCTATAAATGTTGTCAATTAAGCAATAATGCAGAAAGGGGCATGCTATATAGCCCAGGGATGTTCTTAGGTACAATGCAACACAATCAGCATTCAGGGTTTTGAACTACCCAGTATATAAATCCATTTAAACTCCAGATACATTCCAGATACATTGCAATGCCTCTATTTCAGTCATTTTCGGAACAGACAGAAGTTGTAGACCTTATTGACTCGACTACGCTTGTACAACTAGACAAAAAAGTTACAAAAATGTTGTCTTGAAATGTCTTGGAATGACCCAAAGGTCCTTGTAGATTGTGTTAATAGCAAATAGTAGCCAGAAAGCATTAGTCATTGTGAGGTGAAAGCAGCACTCCACCTGTCCCCTGGGTCAAACGACGCCCAAGCCTGCCTGCAGTAAATCACATCCTATCTATCAGAGGAGCCACTTCAGCTTCACCTATGACAGCTGTCAGTCATAGTGACGCAACCACTCCTTTGAAGATGTTCTGTTCTAAATGTGAGTGCGGGGAGGAGTGGTGGCAGCATTTCCTTGTTGAGTTTCACAAGAAAGAAATCACCTCCTCCGCACTGCGAGTCCACACTTGGGAGTGCTCACATGCCACCGATGGGAAAGCTGTGAAAGGGTTGACAGAAACAACCCAATGATAAGAAAGAAACAAAGTGAGATAAGGTAAGATGGGTTTGAGGCAGTTAAGAACGGTTTTCAACTTGCAGAGTTGGATAACAATCAGCTTGTCACTCCTACGTGGGTAATCCAGGAGGTTGGAAAAGGGCTGCACGTGCTTTTCATTTAAGTACCACAACAAAACATGCTTGGGGCTCTTTGAGTCATTTCATTGTGTTTTCGGAAATGACAGATATAATTTTAATTGTCAAAGTGCAAGTCCTTCTTTGGAAAGTGGAAAACAAAGGGTTAACTGCGGGTAAATTATAAAAAAACATTTTTATTTTAATTTGCATATCTAGCCACTTGGGAAGAAGGATCCAGTCCACCAGAAACCTGGGGGCGGCACATTGCCTTGCAGCTACAGCATTTAACCAGCAAACGAAATGGTTTATATATCGAATCCCCAAGCTGGAAAATCAGTTGATCTGTCCATTAGCAAAATTAACCTTAAATGTTTCTCTAAATCACTCTGGATGAAACCATCTGCTAAAGGACTAAGACATAAAAGTTATGACCAAATTGCCCTGGATAAGACCATCCTGCTAAATTAAACATTTGAAATAAAATAACACACATTGGATTCTCTGTAATTTGGCCATTCGCACAGACATAATAGCGTCAGGAAAACGTAAATGTCTGGGCAGGCAGGAGTTAAGAGTTTGCTCTACTTGGGGCTTGGGCTTCCTGCTCCCGGTGTAGAGGGAGCTGCTCAGAAGAATGTGTGCCTGGCTGTGTTCCAAGGATTTGCATAGAGCTGGCGGGAAACAGTCCCTCCCTTTGTCAGAACTGTACGGCATGCAGGAATTCTCGCCCAGCTGCTAGTCCCCCCCCCCAGTGCTAGCTTCCTATTGGCTGTGGCTTCGCGGGCTTTCTCTTCTGCCATAGACCCAGCGCAGTAAAGTACAAAAGGTCAGCAAGGCCACTGCCACGGGGCTTGATTGAAATATGACCCTCTCCAATCTTACGGTTGAAAACCCTCACAAGATAACACACGGGTAAAACGGTACTGCATGGGTAAAACAAAGAGGACAAGATTGTAATTCAACTAATAATTCAACTAAAGAAAGGGAGCTCAATATTTAGTCCTTCAACAACCTAATGCTTTTTTTTGTCCATTGTAAACATTCTTAACGCAGCGCTACCTCGGTTGGCTCATGTACATTTTGACAGTCTAAGAAAAAAAAAAGCCTTGGCCTATTCAGCAGCCTTAAATGGTAAATCTGAAAACCTCTATATTCCTGTTGTATTTCAGTGTCCTGTTCCTCAAAACAATGGTCACATGAAGAAAAAAGCACAGACTCCTCCAGACCAACATTATGAGGGCATCTAGTGGCTAAGCAAAGGCATGACAACGAAACCACAGTCTGTTATTAAAGACTTTCACTGTTTTGCACACTTGTTTTAGGCTCCCTACAGTTGAAGAAAACCCCCATTTAAATGGGCACACAATGGAGTGTTTCTATGCAGGGGACATGCCAGACCTCATTCCCTCGGGTTGAGTGTTTTCAGCTCAGTTTCAAGAAGCAGCCTTTCACGTGGCTTGGAGCAACACAAGGTGGCCGGTTACCATGGTGAGGGTGGGTATAAAAAAGCACCGAGGCGGCTTGGCGGGAAAGCGCTGTCACAGAGTGGTGCCTTTGTTGACTTTGTTTCTGGACTGGATGAGTTTTCATCTTGGTTCGTCCATTCTACTGAAAACAGAGCTATTTTACCTGGCTTAGGGGAAGTAGCCCCCTTAATTTGATACCATAACTAACTTTTAGTATGCTTTGAGTGCCATAACGGTGCTTATGAAAAAAATTACGCCCCGTTGTGTTTCACGTGGTTAATGACTCTCAAAGTGGTTTGTCTTGTTTCATCTCTATGCTTACGCAATCTTGGAGTGAAATTAATTGACTGACAAACAAACATGTCCTCCTCCTTTGCCACACTGGATAAAGTCCAAGACAAATAACCCATGTCAGCTCTCAAACAGTTAACTCCCTGTCAGTCAAACATACATAGGTCCGGGATCACATAAAAATAACGAAACATTTTACAAATGGGAAATCAACATACACAAGAAAGAACTAACAGTGGGGCACTCAAAAGAAATTAGTCGAAAGATGTGTGCTTTGGACCCACTCCAACACAATCGAATACCGATAAGAGTTGTAAGCACTTCCTTTAGGAACAAAGAGATTTTGAGTTTGAAGCCATATTACAACAATAGTAGTTGGGTCAACCAGCTGCCCTTGAACTGTCAAAACTGGAGAACTGACAAAGACATTTCAATGGATTTAAAAAAAAAATAAAAAAGTGAAAAACTCTCAGCCAAAATGAACAATCATTCAACACCGTCTGTGACTACTTTCAAGACATGGACCAACCATGGTTGGTTATAAAGCCGCTGATGAATTCTACCACTTAGTGAATTTCCAGCTTACGTAAGTTCTGACTCTTGGGAGATCTGTCAGCCCATCCTTTCCTTTCCCAACATCTTAACTGATCCAATCTGGAACACAGTCCTTATTTCATTGATAATTATGGCTCACAGTGCTTCCAGCTGTCAAAGCTCCCTTCCATTGAACAGTTAGCTTGTGCATTGGTTTCATCCGATTTGAGGTAGCTAGTGACTGCGCCACGGCGAAGAGCAGGATGTCAAACAGCACAAGAAAAAATGGTCACATAATGGTCCTTCTATGAAGCTCCTTCCATCCGAAATTCCCACCGATGAAAAAATATCATCCGTTTACAGTATCCCCAACTGCATACATTTATATCGAAGCCTCCGATGAACACACTTGAGCCAGACAACTAATTATCAGACCCTCATTTGTGTTTGTCTCTGAGATTAAACTAAAATGTTTGCAGTTCATGGTCCTCTTAGACTAGAGTTGGGAAACACTGGTTTATAAGACAAAAGAAGAGTCACAATGGATTCTAGCCAATTGAAATAAAGTAGTGCACCCCCCTACCAAAACTTCCTGCTTTCCTCAAAATCATTGTGATTGTGGTTACAGGTAATTTGCCTGAGACAGCATGAGTGACCCACAGGGCTCAGCACTTGGTCCCCTACTCTTCATCATCTACATCCATCCCCTTGGTCAAATCCTCTGTCACTTCAACTTTAATTTCCACTGCTATGCGGATGATACACAAATATATCTAGCAACTAAATCTCACTAACCCACCTCTGACCCATATTGAATCCTGCCTGACTGCAATAAAAGCATGGATGAAGGAAAACTACCTCAAACTAAACAGTGACAAAACAGAACTCATACTCATTGGAACCAAATCCACCCTCACCAAAACTGGCAATTTCACTCTCAGCATCGATGACACTGTTGTTTCTCCATCCCCCCACGCACGTAACCTTGGTGTCATTCTGGACTCTACACTCTCCCTTAATCAGCACGTTAAACAGACTGTAAAATCTTCATTCTTCCATCTCTGCAATATCACCAAACTCAGACCTTCCCTCTCCTGTCCTGCTGCTGAAACCCTAACACATGCGTTCATAACCTCCCGTCTTGACTACAGCAACTCCCTACTCTCCGGCATCAAATCTACATCCCTCCATAAGCTCCAAATGGTTCAAAACTCGGCGGCCAGACTACTCACTCACCACGTCCCGGCAGCATATCACCCCTATCCTCCGTGAATTATGATGGCTTCCTATCCAACGCATTGACTACAAGATCCTCCTACTGACATATAAAGCCCTAAACAATATTGCCCCTGATCATCTTCTTCCATATCAATCTACACACTCCGTTTGGGTACTGCGGGCTATGGCATAATCCCCAAGTCCAAGCTCAAAGGCTTTGGTGACAGAGCATTCTCAAGGGTTGCTCCTAGGCTCGGAAACTCTCTCCTCAAAATCATCCGTGACTCTGAGACTATCCCCATCTTCCAGCAACGCCTCAAAACTCACCTGTTCAAAATTGCCTACCCCTAGCCATGCCCAATCCCATTCTCTCTATTTTCTTTGTTTTCTCATGGTATTTTGTTTGTTTGTTTCTGTTCCGTGTTCATTTTGTAAAGTGTCTTTGAAAAGCGCTATATACTGCAAATATAATGCATTATTATAATTATTATTACTAACACAAGGCAATATCCCTTTTCAAAGAACAGTGTGTATTTGGCGGAGCTTGGCCATTTGAACGGGGTGATCATGTGACGTTGTTTCCCTTTAAATTCTGCTGAGTTCATTCTGAACTACATGTTGACTTTACAATCCAGTCACAATAATAAAAAAATCTGACTGTACAGTACATATAAAACACCTGTCTAAAGAAGTGGGTGTGTCATAGTACAGCAGTACTCAAACCTCTGCTCGGGGAACGGCAGATAATTTGCATTTTTGTTGTCTTCCTAAACTAGTTCATCTGATTCACCTAACCAAGGGAGTGATATTTAGTTCAGATGTTGAATCAGTTGTACTAGCTCAGGAAAAGTTAAAAACTTGGAAAGGCTGCTGATCTCAGATATTTAAGAATCCCTGGTATAGTAGACAGTAAGGACACATTAGCATTTAAACTTACATGATCATCCATCTGAAATCTCCTACCAGCTAACAAAAGTGACAACTGACTCTACTGCATTGAAACAGAAAAAGCAATGCACCCCCTCCCCCCAAAATGACCTGCTGAACACCTGAAAATATTTAGGTATTTTGATTGCCTTAAACAGGATGAGATCACATTCAAACAAGGCGATATCACTTGAGAACACAAAAATAATGTGTTTTTGGCAGAGCTTGGCTGTTTGAATGGGATGATCATGTGACTGTTGTTCCCTTTTCAATTCACATGAAACAATTACACACTTCAGTTTTCCAGTTGGTTGGGTGATTCCCGTATCACTACAGACGACCAAAGGTCAAAGAGGGTGTGCTTATGTTCATTTTGATCCAAAACCCCAAGTACACATGTTGCAAAACTGTTGTACAAGTATATAGGTATGAAATGGAAATGTTTTTTCAGCATATCCCAACTCCCCCTGAGAGTGACCTTTAACCTCCCCGTGGGCTGGCTGCAGTGACAAAGACAGTAAATACAGATGAAGTCAGATGGTCCACTCACACATTTGTACCGCAAAGCAGAAAATTATGGCTCAACTGTCTGGTCATATGATCCTTTGATAGTCTCACTGTCAAGATAAAATAGCCTTTTGGAAAAAGTGGAAAAGTTTTTTTTTACATAGGCAAGTCCTTTCAGAAAGAAGTCACAATTCATGGTATTAAAAAATTTTGTCTCCTTAAAAAGTTACAACAAAGGCTTTCAGGTGGAAATACCCGAGGTTCGGACAACTCCATTATGTTCAGCTGGGACGGAAATGATAAAATCCTTGCCCTCAGATTACACCTTTATATTATTCCTCTCCCTGCTAGTAACCTATACAGCATCATCCTTTTGTCCTGCGTTTTGATATGTCAGCCTTGGGGTAGCATATTCCACTGCCAAGAGAAGTTGGTCACCCTGTTCCAACCCATCAAAACGTGAAGCTGTGTTTTATGAATGTACACCCATTCAGAAAGAACAAAAAGGGAAGAATGGCCAGTTTCACATATGGTATCATTTCCACTGATGCTATAAAAAAAAACTTGATTGGGTTATGGGAAGCGTACAGAACGTCAAATGACTTACTCAGCTACTGTTGGGATATCTGAGACATCAGCCACAATAAACGAACAGATGCACTGGCCCCAAGACACTAAATACGCTGCCAACACAACGCATGACCAATGACACACCCTCTAATTTTAACAAAGCATAATACTGGCAAAAAAAGACAATAAATTCTATTGACTGATGCTCGGAAAGCGCTGAATCACGGGTCAAAGAAAAAAAACCCCAAAAGAACTAGTGTTGTTGGAGTTAGACAAATAATGGGAGACCAACAGAAAGAAAAAAAGGGGGAAAATAAATAAAAAGAAAAACAGAACGTTGTGTTTCCGGGGATCTGGAGGAAAGTTCAGAGTCTGTAGCTCTCTCTGCGTGCCTGTGGTTAATGGAGAGGAAGATTACAGTGCAGTGCAGTATAAACTAGGGGTGACTGAGTTGACTCACTCAGGAGCCGATATACACAGACCCACATCAAGGGGATGACCACACACCGAGTCACCTTTTAAAGCAGCTCCAGGAGAAGCAGGCAGTGAGAGCACTTAACCCACACATACACTGCAGGGAAATAGGGGAATAAGCCTGCCAAGCTATATGGACACAAAATGGACATCCGAGTTGTGATGAGAGAGACAGGGAACGATACGCACCAACTTTGCTCAGATTTGACTGATACTCTCTAACTGAAGAATAACATTTCCAGAAACTGTGTTCATTGGTTGGGCTGGGCCATTTTCCCAGTCGAGAATTAGCTCTAATTCAGTTCAGTTTTTATTTTTTTCCTTTTTCAGTTAGAGGATGTCTGATAAACAGGCCAATTGGAGTACAGTAAGTACCAGAAGCACCTAACATAGGATGAGATTTTGTAATCCCTACAATGGTGGCTGATAGCGTAGCGGTTCAAGCATAAGACTTGACAGGTAGCAGGATGGAATCTCTGATTGTGGTATGCTAATCTGATCTAGATCTGTGTTGGGATGGGAGCAACAACCACAAACTTGAGCAACTCCATTTGCAATACTGTGCTTCCGTAAGCCAATGTTGGCGGATATTGCCCCCCAGTGGCCCAGAGTAAAAGCAGTGATGAGTCATGCGGCAGTGCAAGAGTCATGCAATCCTGCCCTACATGAGATCATCCAACACTTATCACCTTCCGAGTCAACGTGCAGCTATGTCTGCTTAGTCATGATGCATCGGCTTTCATTAAATTGTCTGTGTCAGGGAGAGAGAGTGTAAAATGGAGATGGTGTGTTGGTGTATCAATGTGGGTGACGGAGGGATGAGTCGTCTCCTTGAAGTAGCAATGCCCACCCAAGTCATTTAACTGGACAACAGTGTTGGCGTAAACATACATGACAGTATTAAAGACCAAACAAACATGGCTTTTGAATTTTGGGATAAAGAAAAACAAGACAAGGAGCATCTTTTTCAATGTATTTGTATGTTTAAAATTCACTTTCATTTAAGGCTTCAGCTTCACTACACAGACGCATCTGGGACACTTAGCACATTGAACGCTTTTACAAGGAGAGATCAACTCCCTTTACAGAACACAAGATCAACAGGTGGAGGGTCGGTCATCTAGAGGTCTGCGTTGGAGGGCTAAGACCTTGTCGAGGAGAGAGTGAGCGTCCATTAGATCTTCTCGAAAATTTCTCAGTTTTCTACACCACCTCACACATCGCCGGTGACTGGACTGGATAGAATACAACTGCGGTGCCAAATGGCAGCCTGCACATTATACATAATAGAACCTCCATTTAGGACTCTAGCTGGGGCAGTGAATGGAACCACAGCTGTGATTGAGATGGCTGCAAGTGGAGGCTGGGCACGAAAAGATCAATCAAAACTTAAAAACATCATAAAAATGTATTTCAACTCCCGTAATCAATACAAATGAATTTGCAGCATTACTTTTACTCATAATGAAAGAACCAACAAAAAAAAGATCTCTGCACTTTTCTCAGTAGAACACACATCTTTTTGAATAACATACAATTAACCCAACAGAAAGAGGGAATGCAGCTCAGCTACCCAGTAATTTTACTATCCCAGACCCCGCTCATTCTATCTAGGGCCTCACCGCTACATACTTAGGGGTTAGGGAGATGGGCACACTGTGCTGTAATTACCATTTGGAGCTTGAACTTAAAGCGCTGGCTCAAATACAGCTCAATACTACCTAAAACCTGATGGAGACAGGGGTGGCGTTGTTGTATTCCCCGTCCTGACACAAAGGCCTTGACTGCGGACGCCACTGAAGTTCCTCTGGCCCTCAAAGAGGCCAGGGAAGAGGCGGGAGGACGCACAATGGCTAAACCGGCCAACACGGTCATTCAATGCGCTCTGAGACAGGTGCGAGGCAAGCGAGCAGTGTCAGGTAATTGAGCCCCCTACACAAACCGGGAGGTTCAAAAGAAAAAGAGGGTTGGATGGAAGGAATGTGAGACGGAGAAGAGAATATCCCAGGCCAGCTGGGTGTGGCGTAGCTTTTAATGTCGGGAGAATGATTTGCACTTAGCGGAGGAGTCGCTATTATGCGATAGCTCCTCGGGTTTCTCCTCACTCTTTATGCTGCATGACTACAGTTAAGGGAAGAATATGTTCAAAGATGAGTACGCTAAAGCTATGTTTAATGACTAGAAAGCTCAAAGGTCCCATCCCCCTACAGGCTGTGAAGGAGTTCAGTGAAGATCACAATGGTAAACACCTTCTAATTGTTATTTTCTTGAGAAGCTTGTTGCCTCCACTGCACGGAAGATGAAGTGTGCGTTTGATTAAGAGAAAAAGTTGCTCGCTAAATAAATAGCAAAGCCGGCTTGAAGAATTAAAAGCCACTGTAAACCTATAGAGTACAAACAGAGCAATCGAGCGAGACAAGAAAAGCATGGATTCTTCAGTATGTCTGATCCTTCAATCTCCGTTTGTAAGTGTCAGTCTTCCATTTACATCAGGGTTTGATACAAGAGCTCAGTCTGTGTCTGCTCAGACTGATCCATGTACCGGCAAAAAAGGAAGCACCTCTTTGCTTCGACCTGGCGCTTGTTCTTTTTACAAAAATAAGATGACTGAGAAAGGATGCCAGTGCTATTTTGTCAACGAATATGACAAAAAAGAAATACAATAAAGTTTTCTGCATATCAAGCTAATATATACAAATATGTGGGTTTCTATTGGTTCCAACCAAATAGCTTTGATACGTCTAAGTAAGCAAGGCCATTTCTCAAGAACAATATATAAACATTGGACTTACCATCTATCACCCCAAATGGTTTTATATAGCCAACACATATCCGCGTACGTATAAACATCTTAAATTACAGAGCGATAGAGGCCACATTCACCAATAAGTCCTTCAGGGGAAGATAATAACAATCAGTTTAAAACACAGTGCTGCTGGACAGTTAATGAGGGAGGCCTTTGACATGAAACGAAAAGTCCAAAGGCAACATCCTTTTATTTTTCAGGATTAATGTAACACCCATCCCCCAAAACAGGGCCTAAAGAAAAGGAAGAACCGTGAAAACAAAACAATGACACCCTACATTTGTAGGTGCAGTATCATTGGTCCCAAACAACATGTCCGCCGCGTGATGGGTGGCGGCTCATTTCAGATGATTCGGCGGGGGGATGAAGGGGGCTGAGCGGTCGTTGGTCAGGGTCCGACGCAGTTTCACCCCCCGGATCATGGTGAGCATGTGACCGCTACCGCCCGAGGGTTCCTCCCGCTCCTCCCGGTGGTCGGCAGCCAGGTGCTCGGGGGCTGGGCCCTGCCCTCGCTCCACCAGCTGGTTGGCAGTGCCAGACATTGCATTGTGCTGTTGTGGGAGATTAGGCTGCTGTTGTTGCATTTGATGTTGGGTATTCAGCTGCTGGTACTGCGGCTGGATATTCGGTTGTTGGTACTGCTGCTGATGCTGGAACTGCTGCTGATGCTGTTGTTGTTGGACTGCAAGCTGGACCTGTTGTTGTGTCTGGGGCTGACTGACCTGTTGTTGTTGTGTCTGGGGCTGCTGCATCTGTTGTTGTGTCTGGAACAACTGCTGCTGGTACTGTTTCTGCTGTTGCTGGTGAAGGGCGTACTGCTGCTGTTTGCTCATCTGGTACAGCTGCTCAGAGCTGCCCACAGGCACAGGCGCTTGGCCCGGGAACAGCGAGTAGTAGGGCGATGTGGACTTGTGTGAGGGCATGGCGCTCAGGCTCTGGGTGGAGGCGCACAGGCTGTGCTTGGTGTGGACCAGCCCGTGGTCCAACATCCTGCCCATTCCGACACCGCCCCCCGGTGGCCCCATGTTCTCATCGCTCCCGCAGTTCTCCCGTCCGCCGCCATTGGCGCCCCCACCTGCGGCTTTCAGGGGCACCTGGGGGGTGCAGATGGGGATAGGCACCCCGCCACTGATGGTGCCGCGGCGGTAGGCAGGCTTGGAGGAGGGCTTGCGGCGGATGGTGGCTGTGTGCGAAGGGCGAGGGCAGAGCGGCTCGGGGTCGGCAACGAGGCTCACGGTGGAGGCAGGGCGCCTGCTCTGGAACATCCTGCGGCACTGCAGGCTGAGGTCGCTGTTGCGGGGGATGGTGGATGACTTGTCAAAGTCGGGCGCGACATGGTGCGCCTCCTCACCCCCATGCAGGGAGATGTAGTCGTAGTCTGGAAGGAGGAGAAATAGGTAGAAAGGGACGGGTGGAGGGAAGGATAGACAGATAAAGGATGGGTGTAGGAGGAGAGACAAGGGTGAGGCTGGAGTGAGTGAGTAGAGGAACACAACATTGCCCTAAATGGAAACGTAAAAGAGAAACAACATGGTAGGAAAGCAGAAGCTTTGTCTGGGATGGAAAATCTGACATGACACATTTGGTTAAAAACCAACAGCAAGAGCCACCCGTGGCACAAACCTATCCGTGCCACATACCATACTCTACAACAAAGTTGGAATTTTTGGTGGGAATTTCGTTTGGAAGACAGAGAGAAAAGCAATAACTAAGATTTTCTGCAAATCATAACCAAATTGCATCCTATTCCCTATATAGTGCACTACTTTTGCCCAGGTCTATTTTATTCCAGGGATCTGGTCAAAAGTCCATTATAAAGGAAATAGGGAGACATTTTTCACACAGATTATCTCAATGGTGAATCACTAGGCAGTTTGTGACAGGCAGTAAAATAAAAGATACCAAGCAAAAACAGTCATCACCGATAAGTAACTCATTTATGTATGCATGCGTGATGGGAGAGTCAACAGAAAGCGGTGATCTAATATCAGCTGAGGATGGTCAACACAAAATCACAAGATGACCTGGCAGTTGCACATACGATCACACACTAGAAGAAGATTGTGGGTACATCCAGTCCTCGCATCCAACCCGATCAATTTTAGAACAACGCAAGCATCCGCTCTCGCAATTGTCTTCCTCTGTCAGGTCACACACACACACACACCCACCCACCCACCCACCCACCCCTTACTAGCAAGGCCATTGAAGTCATGAGAATTCAAACAGTAAAAATGTCACACTAAATGACAGTGGATGGTCACTGTATTCCACGTAACGAGAGGGGGTGGTTGACACAGTAAATTAAACCTACCATAAAGAGGGGGTTCTTTCTTTACAGCTGAAAAAGAATGTAGAATTACATTGAACGTGTATCCAAAAAGAAAGGGAAAAATACGACTTAGCAAATCGATTCAAATGCCTCATGAGATGCTGAATGGACGGGATGCTTTACAAAGTGAAGGTAAAGCAACACAATGCTTTGAGAGGGATCACACTGCAGTAATACAAGATTCTGGAATTGCAGGCATAGTCCCTGATATTCTATGTATGTTTTTGTACAGGCTTTGGATAGGACACAGATGGGGGTGTTATGGAGAGGGAGAGATGCAAACTCGGTTTTAAGGTGGCACTTGTTGGTACCGCAGGCCGCTTGCACAGGCTGGTGCCACTTTAACACTAACGAATCAGACAGAAAAGAATGTTTGGGCTGTGAAACGACAGACTGGTGTAGCAGAGGCCATGGCAGACAGACAAAGACCAAAAGACGTGTAGACAAACAGATGAGGCAGAGAAAACAGACTCAAGAACTATACAGTCAGGTCCAAAATCTTTACCAAAACATTAACATAGTAATGGTATAAAATACATAATACAAATACTTCACAGAATCTTTAAATTATTATTATTATTATATCTGATACAGTTGCTCTAATAATTGGTTTAATTGAGTGAATTACTCTTCTCTCAAAAAGATTGGTGTCAAAATTGCCATTCAGTTTTTAATAGCTTCCAATATGATTATGGCACTCAATCTCATATTTTAAGACCAGGGAACAAATTTGGAGGGATCTTAGACCATTCCTTTATAGATCCCCATTCCACTACCTTAAACTCATTATTCTGGGCTTATGGACTGTTCCTCTTCAATTGAAACCAGGTTGTTACATCCACAAACTAATTTGCTTAATTGAATGTCTGGATCAATTGACAGTATCTTCTCTTGGACCTGTACTACTGCATCCCTGTTGGTATAAACAGAGCGCCTTTTGGTGCCAGTGGTCAGAGGCGAGTGTTGTATGGAGAGGACTGAACTAACCGTGGGAGGGGATGGTGTCCTCGGAGCAGGAAGGCGTTGTGGTCTGGGTGCTGTAGCCACTGGAGCAGTGGAGGGAGTCATGGCTGCTGCGGGGTGCCTCTGAAATGAGCCCCCCACCCAGGGTCAAGGCCAGCTGTTCCCGGGCACTTTGGGGCTGTGAGATATGGCGTAGGGAAAGAGAATAAACGGAAAGTGTTGGGGAAGGATGGAGAGAGGGGGAGGTAGGGAGTCAGAGGGGAGTAAAGGGAAGAAGAGAGAGAGTACGGTTAAATATATCTATAACTTGTCCAAGTTCCTTAACTGCTTGAACGAATGCTACTCTCACTCAGGGAGAGTAGGGTCAAGCTAGCGCGAGCACAGTGTCTTCGGATTATATTGCTCTCCCCCCACTACTGCGGTTTGATAGAATTTTGTGAAAAAACAATTCTTTACATGGAAAAACAAATGTGCTGTCACAGCAAAAACAGAACATTGGCGAACCTTACTTGATTGTGGTACATACCATATACAGTACCCAACCAGAATGTTGGACACACCAACCCACTGAAGGGTATTTCTTTAAAATAAACACCCTTCAATGAGATATTTCACATTGTAGAATAATAATGAAAACATCAAAGCTAGGAAATAACACATGGAATCATGTAGCAAGCAAAAAAGTATTAAACAGATCAAAATACATTTCAAATTGTAGATTCTTCAAAGGAGCCACCCTTTGCCTTGATGACTAAGATGCAATCGCTCAACCAACTTAATGAGATAGTCACCTGGAATGCATTTTAATGACCAGTTGTGCCTTGTTTAAAGTAGGGATGGGCATGGATAGTCGAATATTCGAATACCCGAAATTTATTTAGTATTCAAATACTTGTGTGTGTATTCAATTAACCCCCACTTTTTTACGTATATGTATTTTTTGGGTTGAAATAAACAGACTTAAATGTTATTTTTCTAAATATTTTCAAAATTCCAATCTAAATTTTTTTCATATGACGATATACCATGACATTAAAAAAAAGTATAACATGCGACATTAAAAAAATGTTTTAAGTCGTTTTCATAACATGCGCTCCTTCACACGTGTTTGTTGTTTATGTTCCTCAATCAAAGCGGTAGTAGAGTGGTCGGGCCCATTCGGTCAGAATGACGCAATATATACTTCTCAGCCTACTGTTAGCAAGTGGATGAAAACTAATTTAAGGGAAGATGGAATATATTTA
This sequence comes from Esox masquinongy, assembly GCA_016801175.1. Taxonomy (NCBI): domain Eukaryota; kingdom Metazoa; phylum Chordata; class Actinopteri; order Esociformes; family Esocidae; genus Esox; species Esox masquinongy. Next base: position 42,018 of record JACXGI010004304.1, read on the forward strand.
CTGAATTAATGTTACCTCCAGAAAAAATATTTGACCACAAAACGCTACGTAAAGTTCAGCTGTGGAATCGAAAGGCGGTTGAGAGTGGAGAAAACGGTGAGTTAAGCAAATAGCATATAGCTGGCTAGCTTAGCTAACCAGCTTCTCTAGACTCTTCCATCCATTAATCATTTAGCCTTGTTACAGACACACACAAGGTGATGCACACAGGTGAAAATGGCAATTAAAGGTGCATTTCCCACACCTGTGGCTTTTCAAATTGCAATTAGTGTCTGTGTATAAATGGTCAATAAGTTTGTTAGCTCTCACGTAGATGCAGTGAGCTGGCTAGATACTGAGCCATGGGGAGCAGAAAAACTGTCAAAAGACCTGCATAACAAGGTAATGGAACTTTGTAAAGATGGAAAAGGATATAAAAAGATATCCAAAGCCTTGCAAATTGCCAGTCAGTACTGTTCAATCACTTACTAAGAAGTGGAAAATTCAGGGATACCAAGTCAAGGTCAGGTAGACCAAGAAAGATTTCAGCCAAAACTGCCAGAAGAACTGTTCGGGATACAGAGAAAAAAACACAGGTAACCTCAGAAGAAATACAGGCTGCTCTGGAAAAAGACGGTGTGGTTGTTTCAAGGAGCGCAATACGACGATACTTGAACAAAAATGAGCTGCATGGTCGAGTTGCCAGAAAGAAGCCTTTACTGCACCAATGCCACAAAAAAGCCCAGTTACAATATGCCCGACAACACCTTGACACGCCTTACAGCTTCTGGCACACTGTAATTTGGAGTGTCGAGACCAAAATAGAGCTTTATCGTCACAACCATAAGCGCCATGTTTGGAAAGGGGTCAACAAGGCCTATAGTGAACAGAATACTATCCCCACTGTGAAGCATGATTGTGGCTCACTGATGTTTTGGAGTGTGTGAGCTCTAAAAGCAAGGGGAATCTTGTGAAAATTGATGGCAAGATGAATGCAGCATGTTATCAGAAAATACTGGCAGACAATTTGCATTCTTCTGCACGAACGCTGTGCATGGGATGCTCTTGGACTTTTCAGCAAGACAATAACCTTAAGCACAAGGCCAAGTTGACCCTCCAGTGGTTACAGCAGAAAAAGTTGAAGGTTCTGGAGTGGCCATCACAGTCTCCTGACCTTAATATCATCGGACCACTCTGGGGAGATATCAAATGTGCAGTTCATGCAAGACGACCAAAGACTTTGCATAACCTGGAGGCATTTTGCTAAGACGAATGGGCAGCTATACCACCTGCAAGAATTCGGGGCCTCATAGACAACTGATACAAAAGACAGCACACTGTCATTGATGCTAAAGGGGGCAATACACAGTATTAAGAACTAAGGGTATGCAGACTTTTGAACAGGGATCAGATCATTTTTTTCTTTGTTGCCATGTTTTGTTTTATGATTCTGCCATTCTGTTATGACCTAGTGTTGAATGTGAATCCCATAAGAAATCAAAGATGTGTTTTGCCTGCTCACTCATGTTTTCTTTAGAAATGGTACATATATTACCAATTCTCCAAGGGTATGCAAACGTTCGAGCACAACTATACATCCACCTGTACACGTGCAGTGCCCTAAAGCCCTGTAGTTTGCCTTTCACAAACTGTACCGAAAACGGTCTTGTTGGCACATGAGGCGGCAGCTACTCATTTACATTACTGATTTACTAATCCCTAGCACATTGCCTGTATGTTAATACTTCCTTGAGGAAATTCTTTTGACCTTATAATTGAACACAAATTATTAATAGATCACAAACCAACTGGTTTTTCAAGGACTTCAAAACAGTGGAACAAACTGTACTAGTTAATTATTCATTTTAATCATGAACAAGCCTATCAAAGTACAAACTGATAAGCATTGTGTTGGAGGTGCTTTGTTTGTGCGAGTGGGTGTGTGCGTCCGTGCTACCTTTCCGGATGTGGACATTGCGCGGGCCCTCTCGCCGTGCTGTGTGTAAGCGTTGTGCGGAGGGGGCATGGCTGTGCCATTCTCTGTGCCCGGCCCAGCCATGCACGACCAGGATGACGGCTGACAGGTCCCACTCAGGTCCTGAAATAAAAGACCACCATCACATTGTGCAACTCCCAACCCACCGATATTACATTAAACAGACATTCTACAACCAGATTATAATGATATGATCCATTTTATACACGCAAAGACATTTCTAGGTTTGGTTATCACAGATGGACAATCAGATACAGTCTTGTGGGAAGTAGTATGCAGTGTTTTTTTTTTACATTTTCAGACATATGAATATGTAATAATCACTACAACACTATTGACATATAAACCTAATTTAACAAATGATACAAAGATTATACTTTGCAACCATATGTTCATCAAAATCCACAGAAATGCAATTTCATAGTTTGGAAAAAATAAATACACCCCTAACTTGAATAGTGGGTGTTGCCCCCTTTGGTAGAAATAGGTTAATGTAGCCCCTTCTTGTAACAGTCCATCAGTCTCTGACATCAACTTGAAAGATTTTTCTCCCCATTCTTCTTTACAGTACCGCTTCAACTGGGTCATGTTCAAGGGCGTTCCTTGTGTAAACAGCATGCTTCAATTCCCCCAAAGCTTTTTTGATAGGGTTGAGATCCAGTTTTTGACTCGACCATTCCATTTATTCTTTTTGAGTCATTCTGTTGTAGCTCTGCTGTGATATTGTATCAGAAAAACCCTGCCTTACCACTAGAAGGAGTTTTAGAAATGTCTGCCAACAACAGTTCTAACAAGAACTTCACCGAAGTGAACCTTAATTTCGGCTATCCTAAAGGTTGAGTTAGCACTAGATTATTTCTAGGTTTTTTTTGTATTTCTATGTTGTTTTGCATCCATTGTTCAGTTGACATGGCCTGTAGATCCCTTGATGTTACACTGGGGATCATAGACTTTTTTTTGGGTTGGTTCTGAGTTTATCCTATGTAGATTGCCATTGGTTTGGAATTGTCAGAATTTTCCATTTGTAGATGATCTGTCCGACAGTGGAATGATACACTTCAAATGACTAGGAAATGGCTTTTAACCATTCCCTGACATCAATGATATTTCTTTTGAGGGCCTCGGATAGGTCTTTTGATCTTGGTGTGTGTTATCACACCCATACGTTTAAGACGAAACCAGACCAAGTTTCTAGTCTTTATGGAATGCTGATCTCTCCAAAGTTAGCCTACTCTTTCATAACTTTCTAATCATTTGCACCTGTTTTGGTGCAACTGATTACATTTTTGTTGCCATTTCATGTGATGGCAAAGGTAGGATGTACTAACATATGGCACAAAAGGAAATTGCATTTCTGTTCATCGTAATTGCATAAATGGTTTCAAAGTAAAGCATTTTGCGTGATTTGTTAAATTGGGTTATCTTTATCAATGAATCTGGTTGGAATTTAGCTCAAATATCCATTTGTCCAAAAATTTTGTAAAAAAATAAAAACTTTCCAGTGGGTTACTTTTGCACATGATCGTACATGCATAAATTCTATTATAGTAAATTAAACAGTTTTTATGACAGCTAACAAAAAGAAAAACAAGCAATGGCCTGTTTGATGTTACAGAGAAGGAAAGCAGCCATAACAACGAATCATAGATAAGAATAGTTATAATACTCAGATAAGATTGAGCAAGGCAGGCCAGAACAAACAAACACTGAGCGAACAGGATGTGGATTAGGATGGGTACAAGGAACGACAGCAAGCCAGGAGGTTAGAGAGGCAAGTAATAAAGTATAGCACAGGTATACACACAATAGAGCATTATTGTGTATAGAGCGCTACTGCTCCACATTAAGATCTCGACCAAAATAAATAAATGAAATAAAAATAAATGAAATAAATTGGCTGAACTTATTATTATATTGCCTAAAATTAGGCTTTATGATAAAAATAACGATGTGTTTATGACAGTGTACCAAGGTTATTTTATTACTCTATGAACTAAAACTAGATTTTTGTGGCAATCTCCAATTTTATCACAACCAATTGTGTCAACGGCCCTGGTCTCAACCCAACAACTCCAAGAGGATTTGGGAGAGTTGAAGATCACGGCAAGCCCTCCCCCTAGGCATCTGCACCAAGCCATTCAGGTTATTTCACATTAGAAAAATCAAGTGAATCAATGCATGAAGGCACGCTCATTCACCTGACAACCTGATGACTCTCAGTAGGTGCCATCGAGGTACCTGAGGGAGTTGCTACAGTGCAGTAAGAAAAGGATCTTCCTGCTGACAATACCTCCCCCTCCCCGGGTGATGCTGGCTACTTTATATCCCCCACTGGACCTCCCAGCCACTCCTCAGCTAGCGGCAGTCACTTAAGACTGTGGAGGACAGCTTGGCGCAACAAAAGAACAACTTAGACCACAGAGCCACCGGGGACACTCTATTCATTGTCCTATTTCTTTAGGCTATTTATCGTAATAAACAGCCGAATGCCTGTAGTAAAGGGGTCAGTGTCTTTATCGTTTATCGTCTCTGCTCAAACACCATTAGCATATTAGCACAGAAGCAGTTATGCACGGTCAACTGGACATTCCATGCCACTGGGGGGGTGGCTAGCTGGTTTATGTTTCCAGGAATACGTGAACA
>JACXGI010004305.1:0-25787 GCA_016801175.1 Esox masquinongy
TCTCCTCTCTCTAAGTATATCTCAGCATCTCTCTCCTCTCTCTAAGTATATCTCAGTATATCTCTCTCTCCTCTCTCTAAGTATATCTCAGTATATCTCTCTCTCCTCTCTCTAAGTATATCTCAGCATCTCTCTCTCCTCTCTCTAAGTATATCTCAGCATCTCTCTCTCCTCTCTCTAAGTATATCTCAGCATCTCTCTCCTCTCTCTAAGTATATCTCAGTATTGCTGTAAAAGCACGGTACCTGTTCAAGGATGGTGTTGATTCTGTTCACCTCACAGTCGATGACGTAGCGTTTCTCCTGCCTCCTGTCCATCTCCTCCATGATACGTCTGAACTCCGCTGCGTCCGTGATGCTCCCCACAGACCGGGCTGTCACCTGCCAGTTGTTAGACACCGCCGACTCCATGATGGCCTGAAGGATAGAGAAACCTAGAGAGAACGAGAGAGAGAGATGGAGTGAGAGAATTACAGAGTTGCTTATTGAATGTTTGGCCACAGCCGTATATCATATGTGCAATTAACTACACGTAAGACGTTTAAATATAATGCGTGCTATAACTCCATGGAAACAGCTGCTCGTGAAATAATAAAAAAGACAAACGATTGGATTTCAGTCGTTCATTTATAAAGTGGCAGGAGGTCATAATTGGTCCTTCTTCACAACCCGAAATAAAACCCTTTCCTCCAACTTGACAGACATTAAATGCACTTGTCAATTGAACTGACTGTACTACTGTCTGGATGAATATGTGCCGCAGTGACGACTAGAGCTGAAGGATTCATATCTCCACATTAATAACTAGAGCTGGCTCACGGATGGCTCATCGCCGTTGGTTCATGTGATTGTCCGTGGTATCATTAAATCATCAGTGAAGTCAGCCTTGTGTCAACACCGACTTAGTAGTGAAACACAATCTTTCTCTCGATCCGTCCTTTGAGTCATGCCAACTCAATTAAAGATAACTGATAAGTAAAATGAACATCAATAAAATCGAATGAACATCGACATCCCCACTGTCTTTAGCGCCTTCACACCAAAAATCACCCTATTCCCTATATAATGCACTGCTTCGGACCAAGACAAATTGAACAACATGTTCCCAGTACAGTAGAAAAAAAAGTCATGACGATTAATTCACAAGTGAAATAAGTTCCTTTACCACAACTAAAGCTGGAGAAGTCACCAGTCCATTAATTTGATCCTATAGAATTAACAATTTAGTGGTATTTCACAGGGAGATTGCACATTTCATATTACCGGAAATTAGAAAAATACTTATTTCCATGTATGGTCATAGATCGAGAATGTGAACAGTGATGAGGGAAATTAATGGTAGCATTGGTATTTCATTAAGCCAAAGACAATGAAATGGTTTTCATTATTGTATTCTAAGCTCTTTTTCCATTATCTCTGCATTGAACTCTACACATTGTCTCTTGTGCTATTGTCTCTTCTACTCAGCAGAAAAGTCACTAAAACACCCAAATCTCACTGTAAACCTCTTCCTATTAGACATGTAGTGAGGAATGTTGATTTATTGATATTATGATTGCTATTATTGCAGAAAGGAGACATATTTGGTTGGTCAGTGGGGATTATGCAAACAGCCTTGCCGCATTTATGTGAATTGAAAAGTGTTGGGCATAGAAAAAAAGGAAGAGAAAGAAAAACAGAAATGACTGTCATCTAAATTTCCCAGTGAGTTCCCAGCTGGTCTACCTCTCCCAAAGCCTTATCTCCATGGGCATGCAACAGACATTACCGTCACAACAACACAGCCAAATGCACAAACCACAACAAAACACTTTCCCTACATGGCTCTGAACTCTCCTAGCTGCACTTTCCTTCCTCCCATCTCCTCTATTCTTTGGCTTGAAAAGTGGCAGTGATAAGAGCCATACGTCCGGGGACAGTGTACGTCTTTATTCCCAGCATGCACCCTGCCACTGCCGAGCTCCCACATCCACCAGATGACCTTCTGGCAATGAGAGCTGTGGAGGACGGAGGCAAACGCACAGTGTCCCATCAGAGGCCTTTTGAGGAACAGCGGAGGCACGCAAGGGAACACGACGGCAGTGACAGCTTTCTCCAGTCAGACCTCTGGGTCATCAGAGGACTACCACCAGAGGATTCTATAAACCATTCCTCTTCTTTATGGCAGTGCTATGCCAGTAGTGTTGCCTGTAGTATTTCCTGTATTACTCCTGTAGTGTTTCCTGTATCACACCTGTAGTATTACCTGTATTACATCTGTAGTATTTCCTGTATTACTCCTGTAGTGTTTCCTGTATTATACCTGTAGTATTTCCTGTATTACACATGTAGTGTTTCCAGTATTACTCCTGTAGTATTTCCTGTATTACACCTGTAGTATTTCCTGTATTACTCCTGTAGTGTTTCCTGTATTACTCCTATACTATTTCCTGTATTACTCCTGTAGGATTTCCTGTGTTACTCCTGTAGGATTTCCTATATTACTCTTGTAGTATTTCCTGTTTTGCACCTGTAGTATTTCCTGTATTACTCCTGTAGTGTTTCCTGTATTACTCCTGTAGTGTTTCCTATATTACTCTTGTAGTATTTCCTGTATTACTCCTGTAGTATATCCTGTATTACTCCTGTAGTATTTCCTGTATTAGTCCTGTAGTGTTTCCTGTATTACTACAGTAGTATTTGTATTACACCTGTAGTATTTCCTGTATTACACCTGTATTATTTCCTGTATTACACCTGTAGTATTTCCTGTATTACACCTGTATTATTTCCTGTATTACACCTGTAGTATTTCCTGTATTACACCTGTAGTATTTCCTGTATTACACCTGTAGTATTTCCTGTATTACTCCTGTGGTGTTTCCTGTATTACTCCAGTAGTGTTTCCTGTATTACTCCTGTAGTATTTCCTGTATTACTCCTGTAATGTTTCCTGTATTACACCTGTAGTATTTCCTGTATTACACCTGTAGTGTTTCCAGTACTATAACTACAGTGTTTCCTGCGTTATACCCATATAAGTTTCCTGTACTACACCTTTAGTGTTTCCTGTTCTACGTCTCTCTTGTTACCTGTACTAACCCTGCGATGTTGGCTGTACTGAAAATGCATAAGTGTGCCCCAGGCCAGGACATAAATCCACAATGCAGAGGAGACAGTCTTAGCGGTCCTCCTCTGTGGATACTACTCAGCGGTAGCCTTTGTCATGTTTCCATTAGCCAACTCAATAACCAGCAATCCAGAATAAACACATTGGAGAATAGTTTGCCGCCATAAGGAAACCTTACCACAAATAAACTGGCGCCACGTTTCTTCTAACAAACGTTTTTCCTAGAGAAACGCGTGAATCGTTCTGGTCAGTGCCATGAACACCATAGAGTCCGAAAAAGGGCACATAGTGGCGGGAAGTAGGAGTGCTGGGCACACTCCCCAATGTCTCATACAGAGTCAGGAATGAGAAAATGAAGGTGTTTTAGTGTCATGCAAAGTTAGCGACTGAAAGGGAACAGCAAATAAAGGTGCTTAGTGTCATACAGAGTTAGTAACTGAAAGGGAACAGCAAATAAAGATGTTTAGTGTCATACAGAGTTAGCAACTGAAAGGGAATTGTGAATGAAGGTGTTTAGTGTCATACAAAGTTAGTGACAGAAAGGGAATAATGAATGAATGTGTTCTAGTGTCATACAGAGTTAGCGAATGAAAGGGAACAGCAAATGAAGGGGTTTTAGTGTCATACAGAGTTAGCGACTGAAAGGGAACAGTGAATTAAGGTGTTTTAGTGTCATACAGGGTTAGCAATTCAATGGGAACCCTGCATTTTTTATTTGTGAGAAAGCTAACAACACTGATGGTGACAGGAACTTAAAAGGGATTTTTCAGACCATTTCGAAAGGCTCTTATACAAATTGCTCATTCTGGAAGTGAATGAGAATTTGGGCATTTCAGAAGTAAAAGTGAAATTATCTCTCCCTTGAGCCCGAAAATGGGGAATAAGAGAAGAGAGGAAATAGGCTAAGAAGAAAGGGAGATTTGAATATGTATATATTCCTCTGTAGTAATCCTTCCAATTGTCTGAATTAATTTTGGGTTTTCTGGGCCAGGTTAGAAAGTCCTGTCATTCCGATTAGCATCTCTAAAGGCTTTTACTTTGAAAGTGGTGATTTGTGCCATCTCTCTCTCTCTATCTTTTAGTCAATAGCTCTCTCTTGCCACCAGCATGCTCATCTGTATGTGAACATTTTGATTGGTTTAAGATGTAGAGAAGATTCCACGCATCCCTAGTTTTACATTTGTATGGAAATCACAAGATGAAACTCTGTCGTAAATATTCTTTGCACATTCCTCTTTTTTGACTTTTTCTTTTCCTAGAAGTCAGCGAAGTTTTTCTTGTGGGCCTAGATGCCGAAACAGTCAAGGTGAAGAGCCCAAACACAGAATGAGGGAATGAACGCAGCAAGTCTTGACGGTGTCAAACTGCTACTGTCGGCGTAAGTTTCCTCATCCACAACATAGTGAACAAATCAAATACATGGAGAAATCCGCAGATCAGCTGGTGCATTATGGATATGGTAGTCATCTCATCAGATCACTCTTTGCTAATAATGAAAGTTAAATAGCTCCTATTCAATGCTTCATCTGTCTTGGTCTGCATCCATTTCAGAAAGGATTTAGGACAGATCTCACTCGTGGGCAAATAGACATGTCTAACAGGAGCTGATCAAATGAACCAGCCTGGGGTTTCTGAGGAAGAGCTAGACACCTCTCATAAGGTATCCTGTGCGTGTGTGTATGTCTGTGTGTGTGTGTGTGTGTGTGTGTGCAGTACTTAAGACTAGAACCCTATGGGACACTATGAAGACAATGGGGCCAATCAAGGTGCAGCGTTACACCAAAGGCATCACACAAACATGGACTGCACTATTGATTGTTTGTCCAGGTTCTCTCGACGTCCCGACTACCTTCAATACCGGACGCCAAGGGCAATGGTGGACAGGGATGGCAGCTGAACTCCGGCTCTAAGGATCGTGAGTTCAAATCCAGTGCAAGGCGATCATTAGCATTTTGTTTTGTTTTTTTGCCGTTAATGGTCAGTGCTGAATGCAAATCTTGATTTCCTGGAGGCTAGGACAAATGTTGATTGTTGGCTAGAATCTGGTGTTACTTTTTAACGAATAGTGTGTCGGTTGATCGGTCACTGTCATTTAGTAGCCATTTTGGACAAAAAAATGCATTAAATGTTGCATTTTGAAAGTATATTAAATGGAGAATTCAATAAAAAACTAAAAATATATGAAGACAAACATTCTGCTGTTTAATGTCCCTATATAAACACTGTTTCACTTTTGCAATTCCCTCTCAACACTAATAATGTACCCATATTTGTCATTATTATTTATTTGATATAATTCCTGACTCATATGTGTCTGTCACTTATTTAAGGTCAACACTGTTACGTGAACAGAACTCATTATAAAACAGTGAAACTATTCCTTAAAAATATTTAATAAATCCTTATATCCTGCTCACACTTGATATATTGTAAAAACTGGTAGACAAAAAAATAGCAATAATAATCACCCTCTCCAACATACAGTGAACTCAAGAATAAAAATGACGACCAAAAAGGACAGCTGTAACAATACGGTTTAGAGAACATGGATATCGGCCTTACCACTTGGTTTACCACATGGTTTTGTGGCACAGTGGATTCCAGTCTGGGATACAGGTCAAATGGTCAAATGTTTTTCAACCAACATGAGCTCTCTGTCCTGCCTGTCACATTACTTTACAATCACAGCTGGCTGTAGATAATGATCAGCTAGCGGCAGATCAAATTTTCGAAATGTTTATGCAACACATTCTCGGGCTTCCATGCCCAAAACAACCAATAAGCAGCAATTAGTAAATGCCACGCAGCCAGTAATGTTTACGTGTATAAAGTACGGTCTGATGGCTTATTGCTGTGAGGACACACTCGATGTGTGGTCCATTGAGATCCAACGGTCCGACAGAGGGGTGTGTCATGCGCACACTGCTGAGCTCACAATGTAAATAGATTATCAACATTTCAAACCGGGAAAAAAAGGATACAGTAAAACCTGCTAAAAAAAAAAAAAACACCACCATCTCAAATACACATAAATTGCGGAAGACCGCAAGATCTGGGCGTGAGACAGAAAGCCATGGATCATGACACTCCTCAGTGCTCACGGCTCCCTAGAGGTCAGTATGCTGTAAAGACACTCCCCGCCCTCGTTCACCAGCACGCCGTTGCCGTGTCACACACACGTGCGCAAAACAGAACATCCGCACTCATTAACGATCGCCAATAATTGTCTTCTCTAATTTCTCACACACCCGACTAGCATTAAAATGCGGCGCGTCAGACTAGCAACACGAACGCCTGACACCTGCAGTCACTGTGCTGCGTAGAACTCTCAGTCAGTCTGGGAGGGTTGTTTTAAAAGCCAAAGCTGCCAACTGAGACGACGCCGGAAGCAAGACGGGATACACGTTGCCCCCGGCCAGCTAGATACAGATGTCTGAATGCCGGCAGAACAGTACGGCTTCCCCTCTCACCAGCAAACACACCGACGGAATGCCTCGGGTGCACAGTCCTCCCGCGTGCCGTCTGTCTCCAGGCTCCCCGTCTCTTTCTCAAAACCCGTTGGGACAAAAAGGTCACAGGGGACGGACCTGGCTCCTCGTCGGACGGGTTTTGAGAAAGAGGACGCGAGGGTTACGCGGCCGATGAGGCCGGATCTCCGGACCAATGTGATGGTGCAGGTGTTTCAAGCTGAGGAGTGAGGTTCTCCCGGGACTTGCAGCCAGACTCCACAGGCTGGTCCGTCGCCAGTGTCCCATGTCCCCGTCAACTGAATGGTGTGTGGCGGGTGGGTTGTAATTGAATAGAATTGTATTGGTTACTTTCCTCCAGGCTCCACTGCCCCCCCCCCCAGGCTTCCCTCAGTCCTTTGCTTCCTTCTCGCCTCTCCTCTGTTTCTCTATCTCCCCCACGCCCCTCTGATCTCTCTTCACTTCCTCCCTCTAAACCTCTCTCTCTCTCTCTCTCTCTCACTCTGTGTCCTATGTAGATGAAGTGACAGGGGACGCCCCTACACATCTTCCTCCCCTTGGGACCTCGCCGGTGGGGGCATTTGAGGCCCACCCAGGGCGGGGGCAAAGACAACAGCAGATGAAGAAGGCAGGGCTGCACCACGACGGTAGACAATTGCCAGGAGATGGAGGGTGCCGGAGCAACCAGCAAATCCACACCCACTGGCACCCATTCCTCCCAAACCACCGCCGGGAGGTGACACCGCCTCCACAAAAAGGGGGTTCGATTGTTGCTTTTGAGTTTTCCCTCACCTCCTCCCGTTTTTGTTAATAAAATGCCCACCAGGTACCTGATCGCCCTCCGTGTCTGTTCCCTGTGTCTCTCCGCGTCATATCCTGCATCTTTTTAGATACATTTTTGGTAGAGTTTGAAGTTTTGTCCTCAACCAACATCACTTAGCTTGCTTGAAACAGTCCGAATATAAAAGAGTAAGAAGAGCAGAAAGAAGCCAACACACCTGGGTGCACGTTGAGGTACATGCATGCCCAGCTCATCGCAAACAGTGTGTGTGCTGGTTACAAACACGGAGTCCACACTGTAGTGACATGCATTTGGAAGAAATAGAAGTCAAGAACCAAGTAACTTTGAGGATACACATCTTCTGATGTACAGACACTACAGATGCATACTTTTGTCTTTAAATAATAACACTACATTCCACAAGCTTGATATAATGCAATACATACAGTATCTCACAAAAGTGAGCACACCCCTCACATTTTTGCAAATATTTGATTATATCTTTTCATGTGACAACACTGAAGAAATGACACTTTGCTACAATGTAAAGTAGTGAGTGTACAGCTTTTATAACAGTGTAAATTTGCTGTCCCCTCAAAATAACACAACACACAGCCATTAATGTCTAAACCGCTAGCAACAAAAGTGAGTACACCCCTAAGTGAAAATGTCCAAATTGGACCCAAAGTGTCAATATTTTGTGTGGCCACCATTATTTTCCAGCACTGCCTTAACCCTCTTGGGCATGGAGTTCACCAGAGCTTCACAGGTTGCCACTGGAGTCCTCTTCCACTCCTCCATGACGACATCACGGAGCTCCTCCACCTTCCATTTGAGGATGCCCCACAGATGCTCAATAGGGTTTAGGTCTGGAGACATGCTTGGCCAGTCCATCACCTTTACCCTCAGCTTCTTTAGCAAGGCAGTGGTCGTCTTGGAGGTGTGTTTGGGGTCGTTATCATGTTGGAATACTGCCCTGCGGCCCAGTCTACGAAGGGAGGGGATCATGCTCTGCTTCAGTATGTCACAGTACATGTTGGCATTCATGGTTCCCTCAATGAACTGTAGCTCCCCAGTGCCGGCAGCACTCATGCAGCCCCAGACCACGACACTCCCACCACCATGCTTGACTATAGGCAAGACACACTTGTCTTTGGACTCCTCACCTGGTTGCCGCCACACACGCTTGACACCATCTGAACCAAATAAGTTTATCTTGGTCTTATCAGATCACAGGACATGGTTCCAGTAATCCATGTCCTTAGTCTGCTTGTCTTCAGCAAACTGTTTGCGGGCTTTCTTGTGCATCATCTTTAGAAGAGACTTCCTTCTGGGACGACACCCATGCAGAACAATTTGATGCAGTGTGCGGCGTATGGTCTGAGCATTGACAGGCTGACCCCTTCAACCTCTGCAGCAATGCTGGCAGCACTCATACGTCTATTTCCCAAAGACAACCTCTGGAAATGACGCTGAGCACGTGCACTCAACTTCTTTGGTCGACCATGGCGAGGCCTGTTCTGAGTGGAACCTGTCCTGTTAAACCGCTGTATGGTCTTGGCCACCGTGCTGCAGCTTAGTTTCAGGGTCTTGGCAATCTTCTTATAGCCTAGGCCATCTTTATGTAGAGCAACAATTCTTTTTTTCAGATCCTCAGAGAGTTCTTTGCCATGAGGTGCCATGTTGAACTTCCAGTGACCAGTATGAGGGAGTGTGAGAGCGATAACACCAAATTTAACACACCTGCTCACCATTCACACCTGAGAACTTGTAACACTAACGAGTCACATGACACCGGGGAGGGAAAATGGCTAATTGGGCCCAATTTGGACATTTTCACTTAGAGGTGTACTCACTTTTGTTGCCAGCGGTTTAGACATTAATGGCTGTGTGTTGAGTTATTTTGAGGGGACAGCAAATTTACACTGTTATACAAGCTGTACACTCACTACTTTACATTGTAGCAAAGTGTCATTTCTTCAGTGTTGTCACATGAAAAGATATAATCAAATATTTACAAAAATGTGAGGGGTGTACTCACTTTTGTGGGATACTGTACATGCTTTACACTGGTGAATTCGGAACAGCCCAGTGAGTAAAGTCACAAAAACAGGGAGCATCTACCACAAACTTACAGATCCATATTCACAATAACAGAATGTGACGCCACACAAAAAATGACCCACTCTTTCTGATGTCATAGTATGCCGTTTGCTACAGAGGTTGTATCTTAATTGGATTGTTCTGTTGTTGTAGGAATTTTCCTCCACAGCAAAAATGCTAACTTAAAGTTTTGATTAATAATTTTCACTAAACAATGTCAGATTTATTTTGCCCTTGATGTATAAACCCCTCCAAACAACACCAATGAATTATAATGCAGACTCTATTTCACAGTTCCTGTTGCTGCAGGACAATTTTCCTGCTGTGTGAAACTATCTGAAACTAAAATTTGGGATCTACAGCATTCCATCTTATTGGACAAGGATCAAAAGACAGTGGCTAGGGTAGAGCACAAAACAATCCTGACCTGAAACTGCGAATGAGAATGTTCTCCCTTCTAACTAGACAACTGTCGGGGTAAATGTGGAGATCGGATTGTCTGCCACACTATAAAGTTGAAGCACATTCCAGGGTGCTGAAAATGACACCAGAAACATATGGTTGAAACAACCAACATGGAAAGTAGTATATGAACAATTATGGGCTGCAAAGGTATTTTTTAACATTGAACAGAAAACGGAGAAAGAAGAACTCTCTGGTCTGCTTTATTGTGATTTGATTTCAAGATACACTACGGCATAGTTTCATTGCAAGGAAAAGTATGATTTTGTATCCTAATAACAGTAACAATAACAATACCTTTGGGGATGTCAAAAGCTCTTTCTGAATTATCCATTTGCAATAATTATTGACTAATGAGCCTGGATCTCTATAGATGAATTATCTTCATTGTCCTGAATCCTCAGATGACAGCCAAGCCTAAATAAATACATATTTGTGGCTGATGAGTGTTGATGTTAGGACTCAGGGTAATGTTCTCATGATAAGAAAAATCCCTGAGACCACTGTGCTGAGAGGATCGAAACCCAGAATATTTACCTCTCTCTCTCTCTCTCTCTGACCCCTCTTTCTTTCTATCTTTCTCGCGCTTCATTCTCTCACCCCTCCCTCTTGCTCAATCTCCTCTTTCCATCTCCCTGTCTCTCACTCCCCTTCTTTCTCTCCCTCTGTAACAATCCCTGAGAGTTTGTGTAGCGACAATCAAAATCCGGCATCTTATTCACAGATCAGTGAGTTGATAGAGTTAGTGTTTTGACCGCTATTAAGTCATTGTACAAACAAAGTGAAACATGGTATCAGGTATCTAGTGCATTTTACTCTCAGTGTTTCTTGGCCCAGTGTCATGATGTTTTTGTCCTATGCGACACCCTACAGCTTAGCTCATTTTGTTCAGAAGATTCTTGGAGGACCCCTCTCCAGTTCCTCACATAAAAACCCTGTAAAAGTGATCTTCTTCAAAGAATCCCTTTTTAGGGATTCTCAAAGAACCTTTTGAGCTGATTTGTAAAGGGGGAGGTTTGAAGAAGGGTTAAAAAAAGAGTTATTAAAAATATCTGCTGAAAAATGTATTAGGGTTTCCCCACAGTTTAAATTCTGAAGGATCCTCCAAGAACTGTTTCTTTTTAGAGTGTGTGCATCCCAAATGGCTCCATATTTCCTTCTTAGCACTAATTCCTTTAGGGCCCATAAAGAACAGGGAGTCACTTGAGACATAAACCATGGTTCAACCAAGGCAGTGAAATATTCACATCCAGAACAGCAGAGCTGAGATTAAAACGACTGTGGCCTAGATCTCTGTATAGAGCTAGTTAACGTCTCTTTAGAACTCTGTGCCCGTTGGCAGAATAATCAAGCTTCAGTGGCCCTCCCCGGCCCTCTCCATCCTCCCCGGCCCTCTCCATCCTGCCCGGCCCTCCTTTCTTTTCCTCTCCCCTCCTCCCAGGCAGAGGTACCATTCTGAATGGAGAGAAGCAACCAAATGAGCCAAACCTTTGACATGCTGACGTATTTGGGCAAAAGCTGTGGGAGACTAATCACACACACACATACACATACACACACACACACACACACACACACACACAGCTGATGTGAAATCAACCAGAGACAGTGTGTGTGGAGGGGCTACTTTAAAAGCATGCATACAGGTGGAGGGAGGATGGAGGTGTGGGGGATGGAGGGCCTCGCAACGGCTTTTAACAGCCCACGGACTATTAGAGCTGTTGGCTGCATTGCTGACACAGACAAAAACATGCACACACACAAACACACACACACAGGCATACAGACACACACACACACACACACACAGTAATCATCTGTTTCATCAGCCTCATGAGTCATGATAGGATAGCGTTTCTCTCCTCTGCCTCAAATGGCAAGTTTCATTTCATTTCATTTTTTTTTCGAAATCCCAGGTAAGCCTGTTTGCAGTTTTTGAGATGATATGCATAAAATTAGAAATAGAAATGTCCAGAAAACTCCAGTTTCTATGTTTGTGTGCTAAAACACAGAGAAATGACACAGTACAATGACTGCTTTTTCCTCTACAACAGTAAGCTAATTATCCATAGGACATTATCCAATGACATTTACACTGCCGCAACAGGAGATTAAGCAATTATGACATTCCAAATCACTGCAAGGTAAATGAAAAGGCAAACACAGGCCTAGCATTTAATGTCCACTTGTCGTGACATCATCTCCTTTTGTCCCCCTCTATTAAACAACCTTGTTTATACTGATTTGTCATCATCTAGAATATCACAACTATAGAAATATAATCTATAGAACAGGCTCGCCAATTAAAATCCATTATAATACGTCGACTGGACCTAATTCTATGGCCATGACTGCCAAAGCCTGGAACCCTTCTGGAACACTGAGTAGGCTGAACTTTATGCAATGTATGCAGTAGAGTGTTCTGAAAAGGATTCACCCTCTAGGACCTTTACAGAATTAGTGTTACAAAATAAAATCCAAATAGATTTAACTAGGGTTTTTTTTGCCACTGATCAACACAAAGAAGTCCATAATGTTGAAAATAATTGATTGCATAGTACTAATAAGAACATTTCCAATGAATTGAATGTGCTGTAGCAAAGGTTCTCCATTTCCATTATTAGGAAATGGAGAATCTGTTTTGAATCTGTCTTGAACAGGCCGTCCTCAAAAACTGAGTATCTGGGTGGAAAGGGCACCAGTCAGTGAGGCCACCAAGAAGCCTGTAAAGGAGTTAGTCTTCCACGGCTGAGCTGGGAGACACCGAGCATACTGCAACAATAGTCTGTGATGTTTAACAAAAGTTGCTTATATAAGAGAGTGGCAAAAAGAAAACCACTCACATCAAATCTCGGTTGGAGTTTGCCAGAAGGCATGTGGGAGACCTTGAGACCAAGTGGAAGAAGATGCTATGGTCTGAATCGACCCAGATAGGGCTTTTGGGCCCGCTAAACGCTATTTTGTGAAGATGGAGGGTAAAATGAGAATATTTGGAAAGAGTTGAAAATTGTTGGTAACCAATGGTCCCCACTAAACTTGACAGAGCTTGAGCTTATTCCAAAGAGAAATGGGCAAAAACTGAAAAAAGGCTGTGTACAAAGGTGCAAAGCCAGTAGAGGCTTATCCAAACAGACTCATAGCAGTAAATGTAAAAAAAAATTACAACAAGTGGTGAACATTCATGCAATTAATTATTTTCTGTATTTGTAATGAATTTAGTTTATGGATGTATTTCTGTTGATCGGTAGCAAAAACTCATAATGAAATCAAATTTTATTTGATGTTGTAACATAAAAAAATTGTGAAAAGTCCAAGGGGGTGAATACTTTTGAAAGCCTCTGTACATTTAAACTACATTCTGTTGTCTATTTGTCTTCTCAACCAGAACAAACTGACTGAGAGCGCTGCTTCAACATGTTGGGAAATCAAAGTAATGAACCTTTTAGATGCACCTTAAAGCATCCAGGGCTATTGGTCTGATGGTATAGAGAAAAGAAGGAAAGAAACAGAGTATGAAAAAGAGAACCCCCCCCACTAGCTAGCTGTAATTTCATGCTTCCTGGAGCCAGCAGTAGGTAGGTGGTAAATGGCTCTATTCCCATGCTTTCACTTAACAACAGCCACTGAAAGATAGTGCTTTTTTGTTGTGTGCTTATTGCTAGGCTAGATGATTCTCATATCACATATTTGAGGTGTGTGTTTTTTTCCAGGCTGGATCGTCCTAATATAACGTATTAGGAAAGAGACGCGTTTTCTCCAGTGTTTCACTGAGGGTTTTCTACGGAGGTTGCTGAGGTGTGGAAGTTTTTTACGTTTTTTTCCTGTACGTTTCCTGTAAGATATATTTGTAAAGCAGTCAACTTGGAATATAATAACAGATGCAATTGGTTAAATAAAACAAGTGTAAGAGATTACAAAGACAAAGGGAGAGAATGAATGAGAGTCTGTAAGAGAGCGTTTGAGAGAGCGTGTGAGGGACAAACATACAGAGAGTGAGAGAGAGAAAGGTGTTCCTGATTTTCTCTAATGTCGTCATATTGTTTTGGTAGCTTCATGTTTACCGCGGTTGTGTCTTTGCTTGTCACTTGATTTGTCCTTCCTGACGAATGCATAATTTAACCCTCAACAAGAAGACAGTTTAAAGCAGTGGTATTCAAAGTTGGATTGTTTGGTTGTGGTACTTTTATCAATTTTAAAGGGGGGCACACAGACAAATAAATAATAATGATATCATCATTTCTCAATAAAGGTTCGCACCGAGTAGGCTGAAGCAGCCTATTGAATATCTAATACCATCAAGCACCAAGTTAGGCCTCCAAAATAAGCCATCATCACTGAAAGATGACGTTATACATCTGAAATGTCAAATTGTAGGTTCTTTGGTTATGGTAAAATATGTATTTTTAATTGGGCTATGTGAAAATGAGAGACAGATTCAGCTTTAGGCTACTAAATTAGCACTTTTGTGAGAAGTAATGATGTTTTATTTGTAATAGGTGATGAGAGTAGGCTTCTAGACATATGAAGGTCTGTTCCCTTTTAAGAATCTTTCAGGACTCACGATTTGATGAAAATCATCACTGCCTCATATTTCTGAACGGAAAAAATAAAACCCAGTGTTATACAATATTTTCTGTCTGTTTTAACTTGGGATATTGTATTAGCAGAAACAGTGGGCAATCCACAAACAGTTTTTTTGGTATAAATAAGTTGCGTTTTAACCACTCATATAGCTATATTTGGGTCGTCCTTCAGATATGTTACCATTGTGTAACCTGAGTAAAAGAAAAATAACCCAAATTTAACTGACAACTATCACACCTGGCAATTTGACAGGAACACATGATTGAAATTTGCCAGTCTCACCTCTGGGCAGCCTCTCTGCAGCCGTTGTTAAACGAAGAGAGTTTGTTTTGCGCTGCGCGGTCTGCTGCATGTGTTTGAAATGCTGCCTAAATAGACCTGCTAGGTTGTAGTACAACACGTCACCCAATCATCGCCGCAGGTTCTAGTAACTGAAGGAGCAGTAGCAACTGAACCTTCCAGAAACCATCAAGCTCAACGTCTTTTAAAGGATCACAGACACTGGACAAGAACGCATACAGCTCTGTTGTCTTAAAATGTTTTGGGGGCAACATGGATATAGTATGAACTGGGAGCCCTATTCGTTATGCCCAGTTGTTCCATATTTTTTGCTTGCATTTGAAATGCATAAAACATTTAAGTAAACAAAACAAAATGGAACTCAACGCTTCTGAGTGGAAACGTACACTGCGAATCTCCTAGCAGGGTGGAAAATGCAGGAATTATTTTGCGTCATGGTGGTTGGAGAATGAAAACAATATTAATCTGATAGTGCACTGTTGACGTCGCGGAAATGGTACCAAATATTGACTCTAGTTTAGGCCATAATTCAGAGTGATACATTTTAAAGATTACATCACCATTGTTCAGTGTAAAATGTTCCTCAACCTGAAAGTGTGCCAAAAGAAACTATAATCCATCAGTTTCCTTTAAAAAGCCATTACTAACTTCATTACTTATTATTACTGACTTCATTACTAACCACAAAAACGTATTACTTATCTTTTATGAGTGGCTAGTGCTGAGATTTGAACATGCAGCGCCCCTCTGGCGATCCACCATCACCATCCAAGAGGCCCCAGCAAGCTGTGAGGCCATTACAATGGTCGTGTCTAATCAACAATTGGAAATTGCAACAACTAAAATAAAAATCCACAGGTGTATTATCTGTTGCCTGGTGTCTGCAGTTACACACCAAGGAATCATATTCCATATGAGAATGACCTGGTGTGTGTGTGTGTGTGTGTGTGTGTGTGTGTGTGTGTGTGTGTGTGTGTGTAATCAAACATGGATGCGGGCATGTGTGTTAAAGTGCCAGCTGGGTGTAATTCATGTGATTATTATGGCTGAGATGCAAAGCTCACAGACCAAGCACCAAGCTGCTAGCACTCTGATACCAATATGGCTGCAACAGCGATGCTGCTGGCAGTGCTTTCTATGAAGGGGTTTGGCAATACATCTTCTTAGAGGAATAAAATGATACTAGTATGAAGTGAATTATGCAGCATGGTGGGGTGAAATTTCACAAATGTTAAAAGTTGTACTGATAGGGCTAGTAAATAAAGTTACTGCACTGTCTGTCTATTTCCCTCTCCCTCTCCTTGACTTCTTTTCTCTCATACCTCTCTCTTACCCCTCTCTCTCTCTTTCTCTCTTCAAACAACTTCTTTCTCTCTATCTCCTTTTTGCCAATTTCCATCTCTGGTGAGCTAATCTCTTCGTCCGACACAGCCTTCAAAAACGGGCACAGATCTACTGAGGAAGACTCTTTTTCATTCAAGATGGAAAAGCCAAAAAAAATGATTCAGCGCTGGAATTCTGAAAATGCTTAATTATTCACTCTCTCTTGTTCACTAACCCAGTTTTTTGATGTTAGGCCAAACCAGGGGGAAATTATAGGGAAACATTCGCTTCAGCTTCTAAATCAAAGCTACCTGGAACCAGAAAAATATTGTAGGGGCGCAGCAGGATGTATTTGTTGTTAGAATGTTCCAGGAACAAAGGGAGTCTGTCTTTGGACAGCCAATTAGAGATATTATTGAGGAAAAAGAAAATGGTTCACTTTATCTACCGTAGAAGCCTCTGCTCCAGAGTCCACTTGTCTCTCTTTTTCCCTCTTGAACTCTGTCATCTTTTCCTCGTCTCCCATGCTTTATTTTCCTCTCTGCTTTGTCTTCCCTCTTTTCTCTCACCTCTTTCCTGTCTTTCTATCTCTCCCTCATCTCTTTCTCTACCTCTCTCCCCTCTCACCCTCTTTCCTTTCCTCTTCCTTTCTTCCTCCCCTCTCTACTCCATTGGCAGAGGAGAGACAAGCCAGGCTGTGTTTGGTCATCTAATCAGTCCATTCTCGTGGCTCTGGCAGCACCCTCTCTCTACTCCGACAACTGTGCCAGGCTGTTTTCCTCCGGCATGACAAAGGGAGAGGCTGATCAACAGGCCCTTAATGGAGAATAATTGGGGTTTAGCAAGAGGGCCTTTCCATTAAGACTAGCCTGTTGGAGACGTCTTCAAACGTGGTGTGTGGAGAGCATTGCCCAGCATCAGCAAAATGACACCCTGTTATTACCTAAATACAGTGGGACTTTTGACTAGTACCCAAAGGACTCTGGTCAAACATAATGCACTATGTAGTGAATAAGGAGGCCAAATGGGTGGTGTCCATTGACTCCAGATACAGGTGCTGTAATACGAGTGTATGAATCTTGTCACCGCAACAGATATTTGTCACCAGGAATGAATTACAGTCAGGTTGCCGCTGTGCCCAAAGCGTTCCCAACAACATCTGCTTCTAATCTAAACACTAAACAGATCAATTTTCCCGCGTCAGCCGGCAGGGTGGGGGCGGGACAGAGGGGACGGGCGTTTGAAGGGTTTCGAACGAGGAAGGCAATCTACTGACTAATGGGAGCATGTGAGAATCTTAGTACCGGTCATTAGCCGCACAATACAGGTGCACACGTGTCTGTTGTGTGAAATCCTGTGTCCACACTGTACGGTCACCTTGGAGCCCACCGCGTCAGCCACACAACTGCGACCATGTACACCGCGACATGCTCGTGGAGTTCCCTTGGAATCGGTTGGGAGCGTTCCAAGGGCAGATCTATCTGCGATAAAGAGGTTCTGTGTCCATAGCACCACCAAAATGGTTGTAACCGCAGCACGATCTGTGGAAAAACTCTGCTTTGCTGTTGTTACGGTGAAAACCCTGAGCGAAACCTTAGTGGATAATGAGCTGAGCTGGTCGTGAAGGTCGAACTGCAGCTTCTTTACTCCGCTACCGTCACCCTTTACACCCACCTTCCCTTCCCTTCTCTCCACTCCAACCCTCCCTCCCTCTCCGGTACTCTCTTCTATCTAGCGCCTCTCCAGTCCTCTACTCTCCTCTTTCCTCTCCCCTATAACCCTCCCCTCTGACCCTTCCCGCTACCCTCAGAGGAACAGAAAGGCCTTCCTTCCTTATTTACTCTACTGAAAAGAATTCAGTCAATGGAAGACGGAGATTGCGTTGGATTTCTCCTAATGCACATCACAAACAATTGGAGCCAACAGACCTGACCCTGTTACTGCAATGCGACATCCAGAGCTGTCACCAGTTGCGGAAACACTTCACGACACACACCAGCAAAGTTCCAGGGAAAACACTTGTCAATTCCTTGATATGAGGTGGGACATCATTATTACTTTCAGACAGACCACAGCCCCACGCTCGGAGTTGAAACCATATTGTACCATCATTGGATTAGTTAAGATTCTAACACAACATCTGACATCTAAAACAAAAACTGCGTATATGACATCGGTTTTGTGTACAGATGAATCCGCCAACACACCTGAAGTGTGTACCTTTTTGCAACAGCTATACAAAGAGAGAGGGAGAGAGAAAACCATGATGGATACATTGTATCTAATTTAATGGGCATCCAGTCTGCATGGTTTTCAGCATGGTCGACAGTACGTTGTCTAGGTTGTTCAGCAGCAACAGTTACACCGAGTAATAGACACTGCCCATAACAGTCATTCAGACGTCTACCGATGATCATTGAAAAACACTTAATACATACCACTTTATTGTTCCAGGAAGGTGTTCTATTGACATGATTCTACTGCAGCAGAGTGGAATTTATAGATTGAAGAGTGTAGAGGACTGAGTTCTAAGAATGACACAACAAGGTCCTAGAAGTGCCCTAAATGGCACCTTTTGTGCTGTGCTGCTAAGCCGTTATCCGAGGTCAGCTAGATCCAATCAATCAACGGTTAACGTGAAAAAAGACTCAATCTATCGTTCTGTCCCTGAGCAAGGCATTAAACCCTAATTGCTCCCTGTGTACTTATCGTGACATCTCTCCGCACTTTTCCAATTCGAATTGGGGTTGGGTTAAATATAGAAGCTAAATATTCATTGTGTGCCAACCAGTTCCTCCTTTATTCCACCCAGTGGTTTCAGTAGAAATATAATATAATAACTATATACTTATTTTAAGTATAATATACAGCTCCGGAAACAAGAAACCAGGAAAGCCTAGTTCAGCCGGCCCGCAATAAAAAGCATTGATCGTTGTTGCCCTCCCAAGATTCGAACCCAGGTCACCCACATGAAAGGCTGCATCTTTAACCACTACCCCACCAAGGTATACATTTGCCATTTGACATTATACAACTTTGTCACACATTAACATCCCGTCAAGTTTGAATATTCCGTTAGACACCATTAACCATTATGTTAAACTGAGTTTTCCTCCACCACAAATAGCATCTATGAACTTTATGGCTTTTGCTACTGGCCGTTTTAACAGCTTATTAGCCATTAATGACGCTGATACAATAACTACTGTCTCAATATAGGTGACGATAACAGACTTTTTCGTCAAGTGAAAAGACGAGAGAAACATGTAGTCAGCAAAGATTTTGTCTATCCTGAACAAATCCTAAGAAATAATTTGAAAATCCACCAGAAATAGTCGCAATATAACAGTAAACAGTTTCATTTTAGGCTTCTATATAACGTAGCTATTGAAGGTTGTAGCCAGCAACGTTTTTTTCTATCCTGAACAAATCTTCTTTTGCCACTGGACATTTTAACATCTAATTAGCCATTCGTGAATGACACTGATACAGTATCTATCAATATAGGTGACAATAGTGATGGCCATTCGAGGCTTCATTACCGTTCTTCTAGCAGCAGGATATTATGCTAGCTGCGCTAACTCAGATTTTCTTTTTCAAAATAAAAGCCATCACTGAAATATATAAGGTAATATAGTTAACAATCTAGTCTGTACATTTTATGTTTAATGTCCGTTCCAATGTTATTCTTGTCTGTTTTTTTCAAAGACTAGATTGTTAACTATATTGCCTTATAAATTTCAATGATGGCTTTTATTGTGATAAAGAAAATGTGAGTGCTGCCAGCATGATATCCTGCTGCTAGGTGACGATAACTGACTTTTTCATCAAGTGAAAAGACGAGAGAATCGTGTAGCCAGAGAAGTGTTTGTCTATCCTGAAAAAAGCCCAATATCCACCAGAACTGTTTTATTTTAGGCTTCCAATTACGTAGCTACAGAAGGTTGTAGCTAGCGAAGCTTTTGTCCGTCCTGAACACATCCTGAGGCATAATATGTTTTATCAGTGACGGGAGGCGAACACGGGACCTGTTGTTCTATATTCCACATCTCTAACCACTACACTATTTAACAAGGGGTAGTCAATCACTCAGTCAGTCAGGCACTCACTCCCTCACTCAGTAAGAGACATTCGCTCTTCTAGGCCGACTCCGCTTACGCGGTCCGGCAAAAAATTAAGAGGCCACTGCACCTTTTTCTTTTCTTTCCAAAAAAGTTGAAAAGGAAAGTATTGATTGAGGAACAGAAGCATTCAATTTGCTGTGGTCTCTTAATTTTAACCCTTCTGTTCCTCACTCAAAACCTTCCTTTTCGACTTTTTTGGAAAGGAAAGAAAAAGGTGCAGTGGTCTCTTCATTTTTTCTGGAGCTGTATATATTTTTTGGGGTAATCCCAATTTATCTTAAAAAAAGAATAGAAACATTTTGGAATTGTCTGAAGTAAAAATCTAATCTAATCTCTTTTTGGGATGAGTTGTGGTCAATTTGTAGTGTACCAATAATGTAAAAAAAAAATTAAAAAAAAAAAATTAGCCAATTATGCTGTGAGAAATTCCAGACGAGGCAGACATTGCCTTCATTTGCTGTGTATAAGCGAAACATCCCCCATATCATCTTCCCTCATGTCTAGTTCACTCTTTGTTGTATGATATGGTATGCTCAGGTAAGACTGGATGTAATAAAGTTGTAAATACCATTTTATTTGCAACCACTACTCACAATATTCGGATTAGCTAAAATCTAAAGTTGACTAAGTCATTATTCAAAATAGTCACTCCCGCAGAATGCTATTGTCTCTACTACTCAGGCTATCTTTAACAGGTTTAACAATACGAGAGCAGTGCAAAATAGCATGGGGTTGAGGTTACTGAAAAGCCGATTTCAAGGGCCACACAATGCCAAATTCTAGGAATAAGCGACATAAGAGGTCGCTTAGGGCCCTTGACCGGTAGTGAGCCCCCGACCGCTAGGGGAGAGGGAGCCCCAATAAAACTTTGCTTAAGGCCCCCAAAAGGCTAGAGCTGGCACTGTATCAAACCATACCTCAAAGACTGTATTTGAAAGTTCCAGACAAAATAGACTGTAACATTTCCCTTCAGCTGGATCACATTCTAAACATTGTCTTGAGGAGGAAATGTAAGAGAGAGAGATGACGGGGTAGGAGACAAGGCCTTGTGTTTAATTTGGTGCTACATCATAGGAGATGACAATAATGGAGGGTCAATCCTATTCTGTAATAGCCTGGATCCCTTCCTGTGCCATTATTCTCAGATAGCCTGGATCCCTCCCTGTGTCTCAAACCACTATCACTCAGCCAAATAGATACCAGCACCTGGGCTTCACAAAAAATGTCACTTTTATTGCTCTCTCCCCTCAAATTGCCATTCACAAAATGTCAATTGAAACCAAAAGTACTTTCACATTGTCCGACGAGCTAGGTAATCCATCTGCACCCTTCTACTTTTCTCTTTATTTTTGTGGGGAAGGTGATGTTTTCGGTTTAAATCTGAAATGGGTTTTCTGGGGACAAGGACAGCCACACAAATGTAGAAAAATTTAAAGACAGAGAGAGATGGTAGAGGAGGAGTGGAGGGAAAGGGCAAAGAGAGATGAAGAGAGAGTAAGAGAGAAAGAGCAAGAAGCAGAGAGAATGAAAGAACAAAAGAGGCAAGGCAGAGGATACCACAGAGAATACAGTAAGAGAAAGAGAGATTAGGTCTGGTGGGGACCAAGTTCATGTCAAAGAGTCCTTTTGACTAAAACATTCTAACAGTCTAATAAAGATTTTTCCTACATGCTATTGGGGAAAAAAGGTTTATGAAGGTCTCACGTGTCATTAAATTACAAAAAAAACATTCTTATTTTATACAACACAATATAATATTCATTATTTTGTTTCTGTTGGCAATCTGTTGCCACATTCCTGTTTCAAAGTCACCTTTGGCACTCTGAAAACAGGATTACATATCCAGTTAATATGTTTATTTTAATATCACAATTCTAACAACATAGTATTCAGTATACATGTTAAAGCAATGTATTAAGGAAAGGTTAGGGTTGGAGGGAGGCATGATTAAAAACACTGAGGATATTTACATCTTCTAAATGACTCAATTAGCCTTTCTAGTGTAAAAGAGGTAGAGCGAGTTAGAGTGCAAACTGAGAAAGAGAGAAAAGGTAGTGAGAAACTAAAACGTAGACTAACATGTATATGGAGGTCTATATGGATACAGACAAAGAGATTGAGAGAGAGAGAGAGAGAGAGAGAGAGAAGGGGGCAGTTAAAGAGGTACAGAGTGAGTCTCATAAATCACGTGGAGGTGAGAGTGCTGAATCAGGGTTAATTTTGCCTGGGAGAGACAATAAGGTTTGTAATCATCCATTTCTCACTCTCTATCCGCTGCCTTCAGAGGCCCTGCAATTATCTGCCCATAACTGACAGCCTGGCAACACACACACACACCTATTCACACAAACAGACACACACACACACACACCCATACTGCTGTGACAGAGAGGGCAATAATCCATCCCACTTTGCCCCAAACACCCCTGGCTCTGCTCCCTGTTTAAAAGAGGGATTACTGGAGGAGAGGCGGATACGGGATAATTATTATAACCCCCGGAAACTATATGGGAAAATAGAATTAAAGGAAGAGGAAAAAGAGAGAGATGGAGGGAGGCTGAAGGGTCAAGCAGAAGAGGAGGGGGGGTCCCAAAGAATAGGGATATAGCCAGGGGTCAGAATGAATAGTGATAGAACAGGAAAATGGTGACCGTCACTGGAAAAGACGTCAGAGACCATTTATTTTCTCTTCTTTTTCTTCTGCAGCAACTCTGTTTACTTGGAGGCTGTGTCTGCGTCTCAAATGGCCCCCTAGAGAGTGCACTAAACAGGGACTAGGGTGCCTTTGGGGCACAGTGTTATTTCCACAAACGCAGCCGTTCCTAAGCTCACTGCTTCCGTGTTGTCAAATGTGCTGTTTTCCCTTAAAATCTGGCTTATCTACCAAAGTCTTTGAGTGGGTTTTGGGTGGTCATTGTCCTTGAAATTCAAGATTTATCTGGTTACCCAGTCCTGCAGTAAGACTTGCGTTGCCACAAGTCCTAATGCCATTTCAGTCCTTTAAGTTTTTTTACAACAAGACCACCTCACACGCTGATCCTGACTTTGGTTTTACTGTACATTTTCTTGCTACCTGGCCAATGAGGTATAACCTAACCAGCCAACATGTCTAGAGAGAGCATTGCATACTGGGTTTTGTACTTGACAGGAGTTTAAACAGACTTTTTCAACACATTTCACATGTTGCTTGCTAACTTATTTTACTGTGAAATGCAGCAAAGCTAGACAATGCATTATAATGTATCATAGGAATGTGTGGTTTTGGGTGGATGACCCTTTCAGGCTAAACGTTTGCCACACCGGCAGATGGAAGTACACACACCCCCATAGACTTCTGCTCCAATGTCCCTTCACTCTGCATTACCTGAGAGTGAGAAATGGCTGCGTCCATAATGTCTGGGAAACTTTCAGTGTCCATCCACCTGCTAATGTTCTCTTTCATCACACACACAGGCGCACACACACACATACACTTCATCTTTCATCATATCCTCTATCTATCTCATCCATTCTCAGGAGCCTCTCTCTGACAGAAGCGTTTAGGGTAAATGTTCTTTCAATTCTCTCCAATAGATCAGAGACACCAGCAGGACAGAGTGGATGAGTGGCTCTCAGGTTGAAAGCCCAGCATTAAAGCCTAAAAGACATTCTGAGCTGGGCCAATAAGACAGGCTAATGCCTAATTATTGACTGAATAAAATATGCTGGGCCGGTCGCAGGAAGTGAACATGAAGGATATTTTCCTTGTTAGTTTTGTTCTGTATCTTTGAATAATGATGTGTGTGTGTATGTTTGGTGTATCTGTTTGGTGTTTGTGTGTGTGAACGCAAGTGTGCATGCGCAAAGCGCGTGCATGTACGTGCCGTTGTGTACATGCGCGTGTTTAAATAATTGCATTCAATGCTTTTACTTTCTCCAGGGGACAAAGTGTCATTTTCAGAATAATTGCACATTTGCCAAAGAAATTATATATTTGCTTTTATTCAAGGATTGAGAGGTAAAAAGAAAACACTTGAGTTGTTAATAAATTGAGGTAGGGTTTTTTATGACGTGGGGAGGCTGAGATCAATGACATGTCATAGTTTAATCATTAGCTGCCTCGGCAGACGGAGGACACAAAGTCAACATCCAAAAGGGCACCCTATTCCCTACACTCATTTTGAACAGGGCCCTTCAGGCGCACAAGGGAAAAGGGCGACATTTGAGTCTCACGCAAACTGAAAAATCTGTTTGGGCACCGTACTGTCACATCGATGTAAATGATAACACCTAGTTGTACTGATCTCTTTAATCTCTGTGTGCACGCTGGGCTACCGTTAATGCAGGAAGATCATTTAATGCATGCAAACCTAACGTACATGCAAAGCAGGGGTACGTGGCGATTTCAGCCCCAGAACAGGTGCCTGCTGCTGGGATCCTCAAGGACACGTGTTATTACCATATGTCTGCTACTACGACAATGGCTGTGCCCCTCTGACAGAGCCTCTCCTCCTGCCCGAGGCCTAAGTGGTCCCATTACCATGGGAGCTGCTTCATCTGATAAGGCTGCCTGTAAGGAGTGCATCGAGAGCTGGTGCTTGACACACACACACACACACACACACACACACACACACACATACACACACATACACACACACACACATGGCAACACACACACCTTAACACATCTGTCTAACTGATGAGACAGCATGTCGTGTTTGACTGAGTGGTGGATGCAGAGCATCAATATAGTCCTTCAATATGTCCTCACACTAATAAGGAATCGCCATACACCTCCAGCTGTTTGTGTATGTGTGTGTGTGTGTGTGCGCGTGTGTTTGTGTTTTTGAAAGGACTCTGTGTGTTATGCGGATGGGGAGTTGTCCTGCACAGGTCCGAGACAGTAAATCAAACAGAGCTACACTCTCCCTGGGGACGGCACTTTTTAGTCCGGTCTCTTTCACACTCCCCTCCTCTCACTCTCTCACTCATCTCTCCCTTCCTTCAATCTTTCTCTTTCCTTCTACCCCTCTCTGCATTAGTTTACTCACCAGATGGATGAGAGAGAGAGAAAGAAAGAAAAGGAGAAGGGGGAGAGAAAGGGAGAGTGACAGGGAGTGATGTGAGTGTTGACGTATGGTGTGGGTTAGGGTGGGAACAGAACACTCCAGCACTGCTCACTCAGGGAGAGGAGGCCCAGGGTGAGCCCAAATGCACAAAGGGTCTACTTAGTGAAAAGGGTGGACCTAGGGAGTAGGGCGTAAATAGGGAATTTTTATGTACTTATGAGCAGGGTCCACACAGGGGATATGGTCCACACAGGGGATGGGGTCTACAAAGGGGACGGGGTCTACATAGGGGACAGGGGCTACATAGGGGACAGGGGCTACATAGCAGATTCTACATAGGGAGAAGGTTCTACGTAGGGAACAGTGTCTACATAGGGAGTTGGTTCTAGGTAGTTCGGTCAACATAAAGGATAGGGGCTGCATAGGGGATAGGGGTTACATAGGGGATAGAGGTTACATAGGGGATAGGGGTTACATAGGGGAT
>JACXGI010004305.1:25887-37972 GCA_016801175.1 Esox masquinongy
ACATAGGGGATAGGGGATACATAGGGGATAGGGGTTACATAGGGGCTGCATAGGGGATAGGGGTTACATAGGGGCTACATAGGGGTTACATAGGGGATACATATGGGATAGGGGCTACATAGGGGATAGGGGATACATAGGGGATAGGGGTTACATAGGGGATAGGGGTTACACAGGAGATAGGAGTTACATAGGGGATAGGGGTTACATAGGTAGTTGGGTCTTCATAGGGATTAGGGGCTACACAGGGAATAGAGTCAACATAGGGAGTAGGGTCAACATAGGGGATAGGGTTAACATAGGGAATAGGGGCTACATAGGGGATAGGGGCTACATAGGGGATAGGGGCTACATAGAGAATAGGGTCAAAAAAGGTATAGGAGCTACATAGGGAGTAGGGTCTACACAGGAAGTGGAATAGAGTCCCATTTGGGCAACATAGTGACTGTTCTGTTTTTGCTCAGCCAGCTCATTAGTTCAAAGGGGAAATGAGTCCAACCAAGTCCCCAGGATTTCAGGAATGTCCTTCAAAACCTTGCACTGGGAAGAGCAATGACCGCTGTTAGCATCAAGCAGGCTGTAAGTTTCTGTTTTGTTCCGTTTTGTTTTTGCTGTCGTCCCTGAATTTAGCCTGTTCTGTTTGTTTTTTCCTTTGTTCTTAAATGTAGCCTTTCCTTTTTTTCTGATTGTTTTCACCTGTGTGTTGTTTAGCACTCGTTAGCACCCTATTTAGTTTGCCCAGTTCGGTCAGCCCTTTGTTGAGACATTGAGTCTTTTTGTGTCTGTGGTTTTGCCTGCCATCAGTCTGTGGTTTTGCCTGCCATCAGTCTGCGGTTTTGCTTGCCTGCCTTGTTCCTGCTGTTTTCTTGTTTGTTTTTTACCTGCCTTTCCTTATTAAACCCTTTTGTTGTCCTTCAACTCCACGCCTGGTGTCCTGCATAACCAAAATGTGACACAGGCTTTCTGTCTGCTAGAGCACTGTGGATGGCGAACAGGTATAAACTGCAAGTGCCAGCTCCCAGAACCTGATGTTCAATACCGGTGGTAAACTGACTGGTGATATGCTCCAATCAATAGTGTCTGTTTTAAGCCTTTCCTAAAACTAAACTCAGTACATAAACATAGCCAATGAATAGCAAAGAATTTGAATGTCAAGTAAGTCTAAACAACCAAATCCGAAGTGATTTTGGATCTATTTGGCCTACACCTAATTAGCCACACATTATCTCAGGGTAGCACAAAGACAAAGTATTACTGCAGCCTGCAGTAGAGGGAGGAGAGGTGAAAGGACACTATACTGCAGAGACCTGCATACCGGAGTCGCTTGGAGAGAGCAAGCAGATAGGTGCAATAAAGCAGGAGAGAGCAGCGGTGCTCCACGTACTGCAGCAGAGAGACCATGAGGGAAGAACAAGGGAAAAAACTAGTGAGCGAGAGGGAGAGGGAAAGAGAGAAAGAGGTTCCTTCAAGCATGACTGTCTGGCGGTCACAACAGGTCTATAATGAGCAAATTAACAATTTATTAAATGGCGTGTGTGTGTGTATGCAGGTATGCGTACGTGGGCACATGTGACAAAGTCCACCCAAGTTGAAGTGTAAAATGTGTGGAGAAAAACACCCGTCGATACTCTTCGAAGGAGAACTGCTTCTTCGTACTAATTAGAGCAAACATGTAGGAATGACAGACAGACAGACTGTACCGTATAACACACACTGCATCACTGTAACTGAAACAACATATATGCCGGTACAGTGTGTATCACAGTACTCACACACACAAACACATTTAACATCTAAGAACGACACAGCATTTTTTCATTAATACAAATAACCTTCCCCTTAAGGCACAGAGTGGAATTTCAGAGCAAATAAACGCCTGACTTTAGTCACAACAGCTGTAGCAGCACACCTCATTAAGATGAGAAGCAAGCCAAAACCAACAGCACGATTAAACAGAAGACTAACCAACACATTTACTCGTGTTATGATGTACCAAAAGCTTAGTACAAACGATAAATTGCAAAAAGTACATTTCTTACTGTTACAGGTAAAAAAACAACACATGCTTTCAGTCACTAAGTCATAAAGAACCAGACCCAAAGTGTCAAAAATGAAGAACCCCATCCAAAGTGTACAAAAAGAAGAACCGCACCCAAAGTGTACAAAATGAAGAACCACACCCAAAGCTTTCACAATACCGCGTACAAATAAGATTGTGAATATGCCGTATGTGCCCACGCGTGCTTACTGAATGTCACTGATTTCCTAGCTTCAGTATACATCTTCAGACTGGGAAGTGTTCCAGTGGACATTGGGGCGGGGGGTGGCAATAAAAGGGCTTGGAATCTCTAGCCTGGCACTGTGAGTGGTGAACCCATCAGGTGGAGCAGAAACGAGCTGCAGCCAGGATCTTGTAGGGGAAGATTGGAATTCCCCGGGCTGATATGAAGGCCTGTGATGGCACTGCCACTACCTCTGTCAATGTCAGCTACCACCACCACCTACCTTAAACGCCCCGACAAACGGGTGCCGTCTTAAGGACGTCCGAGGCACCTTGGCACGACCTGCCGTCCTTCCCCGGGGGGGCGTCCTGACGACACCTTTTCGCTGGCAGAGTCAGGGGCAAACACGTCGGGGGCATTTCGACGTCACCTACCTCTGTCGGTGTCGTACAGGTAGACGAACTTCTGCCACTTGTAGTGGGACAGCAGGCTGAGGACGGCCCCGCGGAGGGCGGGCCTCATCTGGATGACGAACTGCACTTCGTTGTCCGTGGGGTAGCTTGGCGTGACGAAGGAGGTGTGCAGCGCCCCGCAGAACGACGTCAGGGTGTTCATGGACTTCTTGTCATAGAAGCCGAAGATGGCGTAGACCCCTCTGGAGAACTGAGAGCAGACTGGCAGGGTGGGAGGGAGGGAGGGAGGGAGTGAAGGGGGTACGTTATTATGCAAGAGAAAGACAACAACATCCGAAACACACCCACACACACGCGTCAAGTGTCTGTGTGTGAGCGTGTGTTCGGAAGGGCTAACTAACTTGGTAGCTACAATCTATAACAGCCAATTTGCGGAATGACATCTTGCAGTAACGCCGGCATTACTCTTCGTAAGGGAACCCATTTACATCAGATGACATGTATTCAGCTGAGGAAAACACTCGCCTTTATTTCTAGATCTGTGGTTTTCTGGTGAAACATCAGTGACTGGCAGTAAGAGGAACAGGTTATTTTCCAAATGCCACCCTATTCACTGCACTAGGACTCATGGGGTAGCGGTTAAAAGAAGTGCACTAAGGGGAATGTAGCATTCAAGATAGGGACACATTCGTGATGAATATTCTAGTAGCTCAAACAAGCTCAGATTATGTTTTTCTAACGATTTTCAAAAGTTTTTGAACCCAGGTCAGGTCAGGAACACAGCTGCTTGAGTGGCAGATCAACACAACTCAACAACGGAGATTAGCTTGTGTTGTGATTGGCAAGTCGAGCCGTCTGATTGGCTAATCAAATGTTTTCCAGCATCTCCGTGCCTACGGAACAATGCAGGTGGCGGAGCAGAAGAAACATCCAATCATGCAATCAGCTATTTTGATGTCACGTTGACCATTGACGGGCATCAAAAGGCATTTGTTTATTTAGAACTGTCCCATGATATATTTCCGTAGTTGAAGGTAATGGACATTGAAACAGAGCAATTAATCAAGCTAAAGTATATTAACCTCTTAGGCGTAATACATGCATTCAAGACGAACATCCGTTGTTTTCAACATTACCTAATCTGACAGAGACAAAGGACATGAGGACATGCCCTGATAATGAGTCGATCTGGGCAAGACCACTCTGTTCTGCTCATTGCTCCTGACCCATGGATTTTCAATGGCAAATGTAATGTGGTCCGGGCGGGGTCTCTGAACAGACCAGTACCGTTTCAGTCTGCCTTACCTGCCCAGCCTAGACCAGAAAGAAAGGACCAGTGAGGCGTCTCGCTCTGGGGCACCGCTCAGCAGGGCAATAAGTAGACCAGATATGATTCGTACATATAAAACAATGACGGGGTCACGTCTTTCTGTACCGTCCCTGCTCCAGTTAAACTGCAGTAGAGACATGGCCCTCTGGTTGCCGTGGAAAGTGTCCCTCTAGGGTCTACTCCCCTGGCGTAAACATCATATGAACTCTAGGTTATTCCATCACAATGTGGGACAACGCGTCTGTCATGGACACTTTCTTGAACTTCTCACCACTCAATCCAAATTGTTGGGTAGTTTTCCAACAATGTTTGTGTAGCCAACTATGTTATCGCTAATTTCTTCAAATGTTACAATTTTGAATAAATTAGACATCATTCTTATCCATTCATTTAGTACTGTTTTTTAGATCATTTGCTAATCGCTAGCATGTGCTAACGAATCACTGATGTGAACGGTCAGCTATTATGTGAACATGCGCTGGTAAAAGATCGTGGCTTTAAAAACAGCTTCTTATTGTATTTATTTATCAGAAACATCATGTTTATGAAAATGATGTCATTGAGCAGAGTGAAATGCATTGACCATTTAAAAGGTTTATCGGTTTAAAGGAGCCAATGGTCAGATGTCAGAATGACTTCTATCAGCTGAAATTCAAGTTAATGAGTTCTTTGTTGCTATTTTGCCTTTGTACACAACTGGAGCTATTACAGCTTGCCAAGAAAGTGTATTTATATATTTTTTTATAATAGCTTTTCAATATATGACTAGTTTTTATCCCTAAAACGTTCCCTAAAAATTATTTTTAACACTTGGTTTTGTCACAGAAACAATGGTTAAATACCTTAAATTGATTCATCATTTGCCACTGACAACAAATCACAATCAAAATATGTTTTAAATATGTTAGCACATGCTACGAAATTCTGCAAAGTAACTCATAATACACCAGAGTATCATTCAAATTCATGTTTGAATGGTGCTATCAACAACAGACAACACAAACATAAATATGTCACTATTGATTTATGGTGGTGTGGGGGTTTATTGTCTTTGTTCTTATAGAGACATCAATCAGAATGTGAGTTAGATGGAATACAGTATGAATTGGATACAAGTATTTCAACAAGCTTAAGACTCATTTTCATAATGCACTGGAGTTAAAAATGAACCAGTGACGATACATTGCCTCTGTAACTAAATAGCATATATAAAAAAATAGATACATCTAACATTGACATCTGTACACACATCTCAAATAGACATCTCCCTGTAGATACAACTCCCAAAGACATCTATCCGAGGATACACTTCAAGGTCTTTCTCTGGGAACTACATCTCTTTTCACAACACATAGAATGAAACAGTTAATCTGGAACACATGGCCAGCCAGCCAGGCAGACAGACTACACAGCAGTATTGGACAGCACTATTGAGAGAGTGAGTGAGTGAGTGAGTGAGAGAGAGAGAGAGAGAGAGAGGGAGGGAGGGAGGGAGGGAGGGAGGGAGAGTGAGAGAGAGTGAGGGAGAGTGAGAGAGTGAGAGAGCAGTGTGGTGTAGACAGTGGGAGAATGAATGAGGAGACTGTGAATAGGAGCACCACCCCATACTGCTGGCCCTGCAAAGTCTATTTTCTCTAAGACGTTTTGTTCATTTGGACCAAGGCCTGACAGAGAGCACAGAGCCTGTCCTGAGGGACCAGCTAGGCCTGCCCACTGCCTGCCCTTCCTCCCTCCCTTACCTTCTCTCTCTTTCTGCTCAGCTGTCTTCCACTTATCAGCTTGGGCTGAGAACAAACCCTGTCCTTTCCTACAGATATGCCCGTCTCTTGCTTGCCGCTATCGGTCTCTCCCTCTATTCCTCTATCGGTCTCTCCCTCTATTTCTCTCTCACTGAAAGTCTTTCTATATTTTTCTCTTTCCATCATGGACAGAGTATCTCTCCTTATCCGCCAGCCTCTTGCTCGCCCTCTCTCTTCGTATCCATGCTATCTTGTCCCCAGTCTTCATGCTCCGCCTATTTCTTCCCACTTTCATTCTTGCCCTCATTTTTATGTCGCTTCCCAGCACACTGGGAATGTTCCCAAAACATAAGCGAACAATATCATTCAGTTCTAGGTTTTTACTTACTAGAACAACATCAACCCCAGCAATGTTGTAATTTCCAATTGTATCTCAGCTCTGCTTCATGATGGCAACTGGACTCAGGAGAGTTGAAGACTGCGTAACAAGCCTTCCTCATAGCTATTCTACTTAATTTTATAATGCTCTTCAAATTTGTCACATGGGTCAGCGCTTGTGAAGGCATGCCAAGACACACCTGACATCCTCATTAAAATTTCCAGTGCCCGAGTCACCAGAGGGAGTCGCTAAAGCGCGATAAGACCAGGGAAATCCCTGCTGACGATGCCTCCCCCTCCCCGATACTGGTTAATTTGTACTAACCATAGTGCTTCCACACCACTCGTCAGCTAGTAGTGTAGTCAAGGCTCAAATCTAGAATGGGGTGGGTGGCCATCTTGGCACTACAAAAGAGCCCTCTTCCTTTCGCCCCCACCCTCTCTCTCCCACACTTTCCCTCTCTCCCCCTTCTAACTTGTTCTCTCTTTTCGCTCCCAAATTGCTGTCCTTCCCTGTATCTTCACCTTCGTTTCTATCCATTCTCTCCGACCTTGTCTCTGTTTTTTTCTCTCTTTCTCTCCTGGGTTGGGCTGTCCCCCCATTGTAACAATAATAACAACAATAATAATAGCTCGGAGCTTTCCCTCACTGGAGCTGTTTGGATCACAGGCTGGGCATCCGTGGCGACTTCATCCCATTCATCCAGAAGAGATGAGAAGAGGTGCATGGATGGTCAGGAATAAATGCTTAGCAGAGCAGCGCTGTGATCACTGAATTTCCTCTCATCTCTCCTCGTAATTTGACGAAATTGAAATAAATGTGGTAGGTGGAAACAAACCAGGAATGTGTGTGTTTGTGCGGATGTGTGGTCTGTTGGTGTTTCAGATCCATCACCAGAATAAACTAGATGTCCTGTCAACTCATACTGTATATAGGTTGATGGTTTGTAAAGAACCCTCTCTGTACTCTTCAACTCTACGGGTTCCTGTGTTCTCTCATGGTCCGTCAACTACTGCCTTTGTCCCGAATGGCAATTTATTCCCAAGTGCACTAATGACCAGAGCATGATGGCTCCTGAATGAGAGTAGTGTGCTATATAGGGAACTGGGTGTCATTTAGGACATGACCCTGGTGTATTCTATGGCCGTGGGAAGAGAAGGAGGAGAGGAGTGAGGAGAGGAGTGAGGAGAGGAGCGAGGAGAGGAGCGAGGGGAGGAGCGAGGTCTCTGTTATAAATGTCACTGTTGATTAGACCTCTGTACTTGTTCAGTCCTATATCTCTTTACTTCCTCTTTCCTCCCCTCCTCTCCTCTCTCCTCTCAATATATTACTCTCACTCTGTTTACCCCATCTTTCTCACAGTCTATCTTTCATTCCATCCCCCTTGTGCTAGCACTAGGCTCTGTCTTTCCCGCTTCCAAGTCCCTTTGTCCCTCTCTTCTTCTTTCCCTCCATCTCTATCTCTCTGTTCAGAGCTAGCAAAATGCACGCACACACACACACACACGCGCACGCGCGCACACACACACACACACACACACACACACACACACACACACACACACACACAAGAAAACACCCAATTTCATTGGGAGAAGATAGCTTATAAGTGATTGGGGGGGGATTGAATCAGCTCATGTCATTTATAGATGTGAAGCACTTCAAACCATTTACTCAAATGCCAAACCTGAAATCCCCAACGCCTCACCTCCCGTTGCCCAAGATAATGCCTGTGACACTTTATGAGATGAGATGAGCGTATGCTGCCGGTCTGAATGCATTAAGATCACGCTAAGTTGTTTATGCCTTCCTGCCATGTAATTTACCATGATGAATGTAATCGGGATATTGTTGATAAAAATGAAAAAGGACACAGCTATTCATCTTCTCGTCTACAGTACAGAGAACAACCAACATGCTGGGTTGGGTATGTTACCTTTTAAACGGATTAAATTCATATTAAGAGAAATTACAAGACAAATAGGAATATAGCCAATTGAATAACACCTATTGTGGGATCAGTCCACTTTAGAGTTTACATGGGCATATGGATTTTCATTTTACCTTATTGGATATGTACAGTGAAAAGTATTGAAACTGCTTGACTTTCTCCACATTTTGTTGTATTTTGGACTTGGATCATTCAAAAAATAGGAAAACATTGCATAAAAAAGTGCCTTTTATCTACACGCAATACCCCAAAAAAAAAAAAAATACATTTTAGACAGTTTATGTAACAAAATTGAGCTCATATGAATCATGTGTCCTTTTCTTGTCCTTGAAATTTCTCTAGAACTGTGGCAAATTCAATCGATTGGACATGACTTATGGTAATCTCAAAATAAATGGTATATAAAGACCAATATATATTTAGCTTTTCAAACGTAAATTTTGAGTAATCTGTGGTTTTGACCCACCCAAAGCTTGCAGAAATCCCTGGGGTCCGCATGCACGTGCTCAAACATGAACATGGGCACTGAAATACGTTTTACCGACGAGCAGAGAACCTGCAATTATTGGGGTTCAACAAATAAACTGGGATCAACACCTGCATTCTTAGTTTAGTCGATGTCATTAGCAGCTAATGTTAACCAATGATCTTACTTTTCTGAGCAGAATATCACAGCCTACCTGTACGCAGTTGGGTGTGGGCATCAAATGGAAATCATGACTGGTTACTACCCAGACCGCACGTCACTGGTAGGCAAGTAGCCTACTCCCCTAAACAAGTCCTATCTGAAATCGGAAGAAGACAAAATACCAGGTATAGCCTATTATTGTTTCGAGAAACATGCATCGGTAGTAGATTACTAAACAACATTTTCTATGGGTAGGCAAATTTTAACGTACCGTAGGCATACTCAGCTTTTACCCGCCAAAACTAATTAAACAAGTGCTTCGGTCAGTAATCTCACTAGCCTGGTTATACACGGCCACGTTCACGCGCGTGCTGATCATGCGAGGCACGCAGCTTTTGGGTGTGAATAACAATGTTTCTAAGACAATAAAATATAAATATAAAACATGCAACATATCATAACTATTTAGCGCACTCACTCTTTTTTTATTTAAAAGTAATCCAAGAAGTAATGATATATATATTTTTTAAAGTATCTGTAATGCCATTACAGTATTTTTGCTTGTAATGTAAAGGATTACAGTCAGTTTTCTTGTAATCCGTTACTCCCCAACCCTGCCAACAGATATGTATACAAAATGGCTGTGGGTTTCTGCCTGTATTGTTGTGTAAATGATGTGATCACCCTGGTGTGTGTGTGTGTGTGTGTGTTAGGGTTGCACGATATGGACAAAAAAGGGAATCGCGACTTCTTTGACAAATATTCCAATTACGGTTATGATTTGCGATTTTCAAACATGGTGTA
The DNA here is from genome assembly GCA_016801175.1 of Esox masquinongy. Classification (NCBI taxonomy): domain Eukaryota; kingdom Metazoa; phylum Chordata; class Actinopteri; order Esociformes; family Esocidae; genus Esox; species Esox masquinongy. Next base: position 35,354 of record JACXGI010004305.1, read on the forward strand.
AACCAGAGGCGTTGCTAGGGTCAAATTACCCCCCCCCCCACCCCAACCCCCGACAGAAAGTACAGGGTTTTCGAATTTCGATGTACATGCTAGCGGCCTACACTCAAACATTGTCATAATGCGCAATCGTAATTATAGATAAATAGATCAGGGGCTATTTTTTCTTTATTTTTTGGGGGTCAATTTGTGCTAGCCCCAGACGCCCAGGTCTAACGACGCCACTGGTGTAAACAGTGTAGATAATCTCACTTTAAATAGAGATCAAAGCCTACATAATGTGCTATTAAACTGAATAAAAATCGAGTTAAAGTTAAGTGGTTTTATATATATATATATATATATATATATATATATATATATATATATATATATATATATAGGTGCAGCGTGTGTCAAGACACTGAATTAGGCTATTCGTTTAACTACTCATTTAATGCAATGGCGTTTGCTGCATTTGCTATACTTGTGCCGTTGCCATAGCTAGTTAGGCAAAATTTCTCAACCCTTGACTTTTAAGTATGTGTGTAGGCACCGGCACTGAAGCCGAAACTTTTAACAACCATGCTGTTGTGGGCTATGTGGGACCATATCTTGGTGCCACTCGCTAGCTTGAAGCAGACGTCTTCGCTAGCAGTTGCAGTGTTAACTCAAACTAACATTGAAAAACCATCAAGTATTTCAACAAAATGACCCCAGGAATTTAAGTAATCTCCTAAATACCTACAGCACCGCAAGAAAAACTATTGCCGACTGACAATGCGTGCCCATTGCCTCGCGTGAAACGCACCCCATCCACCTTTTTTGGAGCCGAAAATCGCAGAAGTTGGCGATTTGGATATTGCCCATGTCAATATAAGCCCCACAATTTCGATTATTATTCGATTAATCATGCAGCCCTAGTGTGTGTAAATGTTTGTCTGTGTGTGCCTGTGTGCGACTGAGGCAGGCTGTACTACTAGACAATGCATCTTTGAATGAATCCCACCGAGTCTGGTTAATCTTGATTTTACCCAGTCAGAGCAGGGGAAATTGCTCTCTACTGCTCACTAAACAAGCAGTTCCCACAATTTGCTCCCCGGATAGCCACCTCTGACAGGGATGAGGTTTGTTTGAGCCTACAGTACAGCCCGAGATTGAGAAAAAAAATTCCTGTTCTTTCAGTTCTTTATGACCTACTTAAAACTGCATTATTTAAAGTTCATAATAGTTCTGCCATTGTCTTTAAACTGTCAAAATGTAGCCAAATATAAGTGTTACCAATTATTGTTTGTCTGGTGGAATGCAGTTCTTTACATCACAAGGGAAAACACTCCTTCTCTGTATCTGTTTGTTTGCAAAAGTCACATAAAATTGGACTGCTCTATTATTTGATGGTAGTTGTCTGACAGACAATAGGAAGACAGGCATGGAGACAGAGAGGCTTGGAGATAGTGAGGCTTGGAGAGACAGGGGCTTGGAGACACAGAGGCTTGGAGACAGCGAGGCTTGGAGACAGCAAGGCTTGGAGGCAGCGAGGCTTGACTCCGCCAGTAGCACTTGTCCACTGAAAGTCACCAATTTATTGTTATTGGGAGCCTCCAATTATAATGTAAAGAGGAGCAATTGAAAGCTGTGACGTTTTGATTTTAACTTACATTATTTTTATTTGGTGCAAGAAACCAACATGTCATTTCTTATAGATCATGTAATAACTTTTTTGCAATGGTTCATCTCCCCTCTAAGTGAACTCCTCGACTGGCGAACATCCCATCACTCTCTCAACCGCCCATCGAAATGCCTTTCTCATCTGGCCCCTTCACATAAAGCAAGTGCCCTTATGAAGTTGTTTTCCCTCCTCTTCATCCCTTCCGTCGCCTCAGTCTCCCTCTATCTGTGCCCCTACAACCCTAACAGGGCATGTGCAGGACATGTCCCTGCAAAGAAACGGTCACTTACCTCAGAGAGTGGTAAATGAACAGTGTGTGTGTGCGCACGCGAGTGTGTGTACGCGGCCAACGAACTGTCCGGTAGGGACTCAATAGCCCTCCACTCAATCTTCTCTGGCTGTTTCCCTCCCAGAGAGATCTCTTACCTGCCTGTCTGGAAAAGCCAATGTGCTGCATCTGGGAAATAAGGCTGGTTAAATTGAGCCTGGCGTGGTTCTAGTACGAGCTCAAAAGCTAAAGTCAGATTCACGTGTCATATTGGTGAAAGTGATAATAACAGACATGACTATGGCGGACTGTAATGCTATGGCTCATTTGTGAACCCTGTCAAAGGAAGACGAAACATCTATTCATCAAGAAAATATCACAAAAGGGCAATCTGTGTGATGGTATCATAATTAGGAAAACAGAGGCCTTTGTCACCTAACAATAAATCAGAGGTCTGAATCTCAAACAAAACCTAAGGAAAGAGAGAAGAAAAGAAAACGAGAGCAATGGAGGAGAAATGTTTGAAGACGGAAGACGGCAACAGACGAAATTGTCTGTTCTAAAATGTCGGGTGGTTCTGCTGTTTCATCTGAGACGTGAGATGGCCTAGTCTGCTGCCTAATAAATCTGAAAAAGAATTCAATTTGCCTGGACTTAATTGATACATGAGGCTCTGAGCACGCAGCCTAACGCGGCAGCAGAGATC